>CAAKHD010007578.1:85004-152894 GCA_901007705.1 Fistularia tabacaria
TTCCCCCCCCCCCCCCCTTCCCAACCCAAAAAAAATTAAAAAAAAAAAAAAAAAAAAAAAAAAAAACAGAATGAAAATGTAAGCAGCAGCTTAATCACGGCCTCTTTCAGTGCGTAAAAAAAAAAGAAACATTAAAATAAAAGTCAAGTTTAAATTGTGGATAAATACAATCAGGACACACCTGTTCAAAAAGGCAAATAGTCACATACACATGACAGTTTAAGGAGGATTTCAGAGGTTTATAAAGTTTACACTATATGGTCTAAGTGTCAAAACTTGAATTACCCCCCCCCATTCTCATGAAACAGGCAGATGGATACTCATGTAATTCCCAGTTTCAGGATATTTTAAGTGCAAAGAGCTTCACATTTTTCCATTCAAATTACACTTAAAATGCAATTAACATTTTGCAAACATCTGAAGGTGTCTCAGAAATCAAAAGCTTGCATTATGTTACTCCCCATTTAATGCAATAGCATCAGCTGTTAAAGCCATTTATAAGTCATAAAACTGCAATTTAGATTTAAGAAATGTAATGTAATCACAGCCTAACTGATATGGCATCGGTGTTCCATACCCCTATCTTAAAGAGGGCGCTGACAGGTTTGTGGTCACTTGTTTGCATTTCCATGTGACTCCGGTACTTGAGCTGCTTGACATTGTTGCCCCTCCATAGAATTCGATCACACCAAGCTGGAACACGGCACTTCCCACTGAAAACAACAGTCCCGGTTTTAGAGTTAGTCAGAGGTATTAGGAGTCTTGGAATGCACAAACAATATAGTATTTGTGTAATGATAAGGCTGGAAATTGTTGCCTTTGTTCTAATACATAATTTGAAATTGAATGGAAAAAGAATACAACTGACTGCAAATCTTCAAGAGCATTTGTACTTTTACCTGTAGAAAAAAAAAAAGAAATAGCATGTTACCTTGAGTCCCATCGATCAGTTTTAGGGTCATACTTGTAAGTTGGAATGAAGCTAATATCTCCTTCCATGAAGTCAGTGAAGGCTCTTTTGGTCTGCCTCTGAATGTTAAGCTGCACATAAGAAATGGCATAGTTTCAACAGAGAACAAGAAAACAAGTGTCAGGATCAAAGGAAGCTTTAAGTAGAATTCCTGTATCTTAACCTATTACCTAAAATCATTGGTATCTTACTGATATATAATCAAAGAAAACCTTGACCTTCCACTATAAAATAGACAGAGCATAATTTCCCAGGGCATTTTAACAATACCTAGTGTTGGTCAGTGATGGTTCAGCTTGTTTTCATCTGTGTATTTATAATGGTGGTACCAGTAAAAACTGAACATAACATTCCTAATATCTTGTGAGAGGCAGTGAACATGATTGAGACTAGTTATATGACCTGTAGCAAAAATCATGGCATATGTTGTACATGTTTGGATTTAAATCTTGTGTCACTAGAATAAAATACATTGCATTTTCAGTGTCACAACAACTCTTAAGCAATAAGTGGTGGGAGATGGATGGATGGATGGATGGATGGATGGATGGATGGATGGATGGATGGATGGATGGATGGATGGATGGATGGATGGATGGATGGATGGATGGATGGATGGATGGATGGATGGATGGATAATAACACTTTCCAAAATCTACATGTCAACTGTTGTTCCACTGTTGTTTCTTGAATCTGACAAACATAGTGCAAAAGAAATAAGTAGTTTAAGTGAAGTGAAAAGTGGTTTATTATTATTGTTGAGATAAAGTTGTTTACAAGTTGGCTGCTGCACCCAAAGTCATGTCCCAAACCAATGATCTGAATAAAAAAAAAAAAAAATAGGTGATGGCTATCTTGAGTGGCCCTTTTGGCTGGTATGACAGATTTATCTGGAAGAAGGCAGTATAGTTTCATTGAAGAATACATAATTTACAAGATAGTTTGAAAATGATGAAATTCTGCCATTTCATTATTGAAATTCATCAGAACAGCAGATGGACTGAACATGCAAATTGTTCCATGTGTTTTGATTACATGATCAGTCTTGGGGCAAAACTGGGCAGGTTATATCTTCAGGATAATAGAAAATCTATTTTTACTAGAATCATGTTTTTTTGCAGATGGCATGGACACAGCTGACTGTCATCTTTAAAAGGAATATAGGAAAAGCCCTTTATGAGCGAAAGACTTCTGTTAATAAAATGCATGGTACAGACCAATGCATATCAGACTGGGTTTTTACAGCATCATTTTGCAGCTGCTTGGTGTTTAGCTGCAACCAAATGTTAGAGGAAATAAAATGTGTTACCTGATCAAACTCCTGAAGTTTCTTCAGTTCCTTCAGAGAGATGAGCTGTTTCACTTCAGCAGCATCGTACATAAACAGGCGATAGTTTAAATCCCCCAGCCAAATTACCACACTATAAATGGACAAAAAAAAGGAACTGAGTTTGCCTAAAACAGACCTAATTTATTTCCTCAGACAATCAGTTAATTGTTTCCTCACATAAAACCCAACCATTATCCATATTAACCCAGTTAATGTTAATGAAGTGATTATCAATTTGCTTATAACAGCCAAAAAGTAAAGTTACATTTTTAAGTATTTAACTTCACTTAGCTTCAAATGTAGTTCTCAGCTATTAAAAAAAATAAGAATGAAAGCTTCACTCTTTATCTGAAAGACTAAGGAACTCACTCGTGTTTGACAATGCTTAGAGGAGGATGTTCAAGTAAGTGGAAGGTCATGCGGGCACATATATCTTTATAGTCCTGGTTGCGGCGCTCAAAGTCCTCCACATGTGCTGCAAGATGTGAGTTGACAATGCAGAAGCTAGTGTTGTGAAAAACAAACCGCACAGCAACTCCTCCTTTGTTTCCCTTGGGGAAAAAAAAACAATCATGAACTACGGATAAGATAACAAAAATGTTTTGAGTCAGTCTTTGAGTCAGCATCTCTCATTAAAAAAAGAAATATCACAACGATGCCCCTTCTGTATGTCTTGTGAGTGCAAGTTCAGACAAAACATACCATTTTTCCCATGATTCCAGTTCCAACATGTTCTGTAGCGACTTCTTTTATATGATGTTTGTGAGTTTTATTGACATAGACCACGAGCATCATTCCAACTAGTCGTATGATACGAACCTGTGGACATTGGAAATAAGTAAAATTCCTTTCTAATTTATACAGTGATGGATGACACAACAGCCTCCAAAACAGAAGTCTATGGCTCTTCCTGTCCAAATTTTACAGATGATACAGTGGCTTCACTTATTATGTATTTTGTTATTTTAATTAGTTCCCATCACTCCAATAAGTTAATTTCTTGTCCAAGGCAGGGCAACTCGCAATGTTTCAGCAGCATGGCTGAGCAGGCAACAAAATACAGAAATGTCAAAAAACAATAAAAAATTATACGCAGGCAATATATACAACAAGAAATAATGTCATCAAAAAGCTAAATATTCTAAGAGCTGTTTTCCAATATTCTACATTAGTCAATTTTAAATAATGGCAACAATGGCAACCTCAAATTGAAATTCAATGAAAGAACACTAACATTCCATTGCTCCACGTTTATTTACAACCATTAGAGAAACTGGCTTGATCTTTAATAATCCAATTATTCATGAGACAGTTAAATGAATTCAACAATGCCTGTAAACAATGACAAGTTTTATGAAGGTTTTGCTTTTGGTGGTAAGATATGATGTTGATGATTACATATTTGATGGATTCTGTCCAAGAGATCTGTTCTGTCGAGCTAATATATAGGACAGTGAATACTTTCACAGGGAGTAAAAAAAAAAAAAAAAAAATCCGAAATATAGACTCAAGTATCAATGTCACTCACCCTCTTGTAATTAGCTTTTGGGTGTAAGCTCCTCTCAACAACCTCTAGCCATAGCTGTTCCTTAGAGGAGTCCATGTAGAAGAAGGCCTCCGTGCTCAGGTCCAATTCTTGAAAACTAGCAAAATAAAGAAATTAAATCTGATGTTGAGTAAGCATGAGCATAAGAAGTGACATGTACACTTTTCTGGTCAAAAAATAATCATGTAACATTACACTGACCCCAGAGCATAAACATCAGGAGCCTCAGGATCACAGCAGAGCCATGACTCAAGGCTACTATCTGGAGACTGACCATTTACATTCCATGTGCCTGTGAAAAACCTATGGAAAAAAAACAGGAGGTACAAATGAACAATTTGAAGGTAATAGAGCCTGGAGAGACAATTTCGACCATGTTGAATTAAATGTTTCTTTGCATTCCTGCCTTAATTCTAAGAAAACAGGCTTTTCCCACCTGAAGTTCTGGATGTCGACATACTCATTTTCCTTTTTGCCCAAGCGATGTTTTATGAGGTATTCTCTCTGTCCCGCTTGGCTGGAGAGCATGGCCTGTCTCATAGTGTTTGTGGTAGGACTTTCACACCAAGTCCCTGGCCTGTCTACAGTATCAAACCCTGATCTATAACTACTGGAAGATAAAAAAACAACATTGATGTACTTACCATATTTCATGGCCTTCCATTCAACATTAACATTAAGCAATGGCAAATAACTTACTCTGGTTTGGTGTTAAAGGAGCTGTCTTTGGCCTGTAAGGAGACAGCTCTCTCTTTAGGGATTGGTGCAGGTGGAAGAGGATTAGATGAAGTGTAGAATGCTTTGCGAGGAGGTAGAGGGGGAACAGGAGGAGGATCCCTCGAGGCAACTATGCGGTTTTGTTGATTCTTTTTTTCCTCCACTTTAAGTGTGTGATTGAAGCTGTCCTCAAAGCCAAAGTCTGAGGCCAGTGACTGAGCTAGATCATCAGGAAAGATGGCATATTATACTTGAAATGACTGCTAATTTTGAGATTTAGACCATGGTAAACACAATACTGTGCTGTCATTGTGTTCATACCTGGGTTACTCTGATTTGTTGACGTGCTTGAGTTGAGAGTAGGAGGTTGTGAATTACTTGATTTGGGTGGGTTTACTCCAGAGTCCACAGAATTGGCACTCTTGCTTCCTCTTTGAGGTGGGATGGGGACTGGAGCTCTCAATGATATTTGGGACAACTCCATTGCTTTAGTGAGTTCTGATGCAACTGAGAAAATGAAACTAGATTTAAAAAGGTGACAATAGGGTTTCACCTTTTGAGATGTAAGTTACTTTTTACTTTTTCCTGCATGTATTGCATCTTTCCAGATTATTTGAGAGTAAATGATTGAATGATTGACTTCCAGAACAATTTAAAATATGTGCATGATCTATGAAAATATAAAATAAAGACAGTAGAAAAAATAAAGACAGAAATAAAAAAAAATCCTGGCTCTGATCCATGAACCAGAGCATTCTCATTTAAAATCTCAATTGGCTCAAGCTCTAGCCATGGCTGGGAAGTTTGTAAGCCATGGCTGCAGATTTACTTAACTCTGGCAATATACAGTATATCATAGAATCAACAAACAAAATAAAAACAAAAACATCAATTTTTTTGTTGAGTCATAAATACATTGATAAACAAAGGACTCTGCATCAGTCTTAACAAAATGCAATTTAATTGTTGATGTCATACCACTGAATTGTATTGGGAAAGTTTCTGGATTTAGGGACTAAATGATCAAAATCAAACTGATTCAATCTACAAACAGATACTGAAGACTTACCTTGTTGTTGAGCACTCTTCACCTGGGTGAGAAAAGTCTGAGTCCGATCATCATCCTGGAGTTCCAGTAATAGCTCTGGAGCTTTGTCTCCTTTGAGTCGTACCCTGACACAAGCTGGGGACAGAGAAACATACACAGACAGGCATTAAATATAAGAATTGCTGGCCGACAAGCAAACAAAGCATAGTGATTTAACCATGAACCCATTCAGCATTCTTTCAGATAGCCCTGGCAACTCATGACCAGCATCTGATACTAAATAAAGATGTAAACAAATGGCGTAGCCATGCTCTAAAAATGTAGTTTGGTTGAATAGGGGCTGAGTAGCAATAAATGATAAGGTTTGGTTCTTTATTATAAATTTGAAAAAATGCCCCATGATATGACAAAGTGAATGGTTGTTTGTCTCTATGTGGCCCTGCGATCGACTGGCAACCGGTCCAGGGTGTACTCCGCCTCTCGCCCACTGATAGCTGGAATTGGCTCCAGCGTCCCCGCAACCCTAAGTGCAGGATAAGAGCTAGATAATGGATGTATGGTACTTTAGTTGCTATAGTGCAGGCCTGGCATTGTGCTCTGCCATGCAGCATTTCTGTATAATCTCATTATAAAACAAAGCTGAAATCCACTGGGGGTAAAAAGAAACTTACAATTTACTGAAAAGTCAATTAGAAGAGCCTCCTCAGCCTCTGAAATACAAAAAAACAAAACAAAACAAAAAAAAACACGTAAACAGCAAAGCTGTAGGTAATGGTCGACATGAGGTGGTTACCAAAAGTGGATTTTAAAAATTCCTATAAATGCAAAGTAAAATGCATCCAAAACTTTACCTGACAATGAGTAATCACCAACTAAGTAAGTAAGTAAGTAAGTAAGTAAGTAAGTCACTAAGTAAGTTATCTGTAAGTAAGTAATGTATCTGGAAAAGGAGCATGGCACACATCATGAGACATATACTCAACATAAAATAAAAGCTGGATGCATGAAACAAAATAAATAATCAAATACCCATATGTCTACTCAAACCAATCAAAAATTTGCATACCTTTTATAATTTCAAAATTACCATTGATGGGTATAGACAGTTGAGCGACTGGACGAGACACAACAGCATCAGGTGTAGCCAAAATACCCAGTCTGGAGAAGAACAGCACAAACTCACAATTAACATCAGCAAACAGAAAGTTACATATCATTTAGGAAGATCAAATAGGCTTCTTAAACATAAAAGCATATGCAACCCAGTTGCATAAATTGTTTCATGCAGAGCATTCAGAATGAAAATATTGGAATACATGAATGCCTAATAATCAATACGGATAAAAGAGCTGTTAGAATTTGATTATTTAAACGACTTAATGATAACTTACATAATCAAGGTCATGATTATGATTATGCACATATGCAGAAAATTTCTGATTTCTTACCAGCAAATAAAAAAAACCAAAATTAAACACACTGGTTGAATGTATTCTTGTTAAGTTAAGGAAATGGTAGCAATCTGATGGAACTTCACAAGCTTGGTATAAGAAGTTCGAAATGTTACATGGGTTAAAATTGCCCTCCAAATTCAGGGTTACTAATGACAAGTAGTGAAGTACAATGTGTCATTCTTGCATTGCATTTCACAATGATAGGAGGTTACAACTCAGCTCTGCTGAACTGATTGACAGAAAGACTCATTCGACTAAGAGCCCATTTTGATTTGCTCAGATATATGAAAGATCATTTTATCTGCAAGTTGTCTGATATTGTAGTTGCAACAAACATATCAAGAGATGCTATCTGACTAACTTTTAATACAGTCTGTATGTATTAAGCTGAAAAAACTAAATTAAAATCAATTTCAACATTCTGTAAGAATGTACATAAACACTGAGAATTCTCAGCAACTATAACAGTATAATGAACACAGGGAAAACTGGACACAAAAACAAAGTATATCTACATTGAAAAGCATGAAAGATGCTGAATATTATTTTCCCACAACAGCAGAAACACAAAACCTTAGTAATGTACTGCGATGTTTCATGAAATTTTACCCCATTAACCACATTTTACCACATTGGGATGATTTTACAATCATTCCAACAAAATAATTTAGGTGTGATGTACAACTGCGGGCAGCAAGGTGGCGCATTGTTTCGAGCTTCAGCCTCACAGCACAAAAGACCCTGGCTCAAATCCGACAGGGGACCTTTCTGTGTGGAGTTTGCATGTTCTCCCCTGTGTCAGCATGGATTTCCTCCAGGTTCTCCGGTTCCCTCCCGCTGTCCAAAAACATGCAGCAGGTTAATTGGAAAATTGTGAAAATTCCCCCGTATGAGAGTGAATGTGAATGGTTGTCTGTCCAGGGCGAGACCAGCCCGATGACAGCTGGGATAGGCTCCAGCATCCCCCGCAACCCTGAGTAGGATAAGCGGTAGACAATGGATGGATAGATGTACAACTGCACTGAACAATCATTGTCAGATTGTCACTTCAATGCAATGTAAAACTACAACAATTCAGGACTTTTCAGTTACAGTAGATCCTATAAATTTGCTACTGTATATCACTGTATGTCCAGGGACAGAACTTTCACATCTGATGTCCAAATTTTCCTGTCAGTACTCATCTCTCTCAGAATGTATGTAGTTTCAACACTGTTAGCTAAGCACAGTGACCGTGTTACCATGCGAGTCTTATTACTGAGTCTTATTTTGTTTCCTCAGAAAAAATCTCAAGGACAGAAAAAATGTCCTTAAGATTTCAACAACACCACTGACCTAATGAATCTAAGAGGGAAGGACTGCAAAAGTCTGATATACTCAGTATCTTCAGCATCAAATAGATAGATATTCGGTATCTTCATCTCAGTAAGGCTATAATGGCACTAATCTCTATTAGATTTGTCTTTAAAAACATCAATCTGAAAAAAAATGTAGCCCTAACCAAACTAATTTCTCTTGGAAAAGATGCAGTAGGTACAATATTCCTCATAGGGAAACAACAAGGCTTAAGATTCAGTCACTTACTCTAGCAAAAGACGGTTTGCTTTGCATCCATCCTAAGTACTCATTACATAAGCCAAGACCAACAAACCTATCTTACAACTCCCTTCTGGACAAGCTTGTGCCATGATCCAGCATCACCTACTTTGCTTGATACAAACTCCAGTATAACTTAGATAATCCTAAAATGAAGCATAACGGCTCCCTGAAGTCACGAACCTTTTCAGAATGCAAGTCACATACATCAAAGCAAGCAACTCCGATCACTTACAAAGAGAGGGTAGAGCTTTTAAGGTTTCTTTAGAATGAAGACATTAGCACACTCGAATCACCAACACCCAAACAAAGGAGAACCATCAAATTGTCACCATGACCTCTAATACTTACATAAACTCTCCATTGCGCTCAATAAGTGACAGCAGTCTGGGCTCCTTCTGGCCAGCCCTCAGCTCCTGACCTCTGACAGTGTAAGCAGCACAATCAAGGAATAATTGCGACTGGGGATGGGAAGTGCCTTGCTGTTACAAGCACTTAGTTGTCATGTTAAAACCGCTGCCTTGCTGATTATGAGGTTGATACTTGTAATGCCATTGTCATTAGTCTGAATATTTCTTGAAGTCACACTCACCCAAAGTGTGGAGGCCAAATAATGTGACAGGGGATAAAAAAAGAATAAAAAGAACTAGCAAAAGAAACGAATCAGTGGAAGAGTTCAGTAGCACCAGCCAATATAACCAACATCATGTCTGACGTCAATCGTCAAGTTAGCAAGCACAGTGGGATGTGTGTGTTACTGTTGAGATGAATTTAAGACAGACGGTGACTAACGTTTATTTAACATGTAGACGTTAGCAAATTCAACCGCATTAGCTACGAAAATAAAATGAATACTCCCGTCACTAAAACAGAATTAAAAATAATCAGTCCTGCCATCAGCCACGCCGAATACTAGCATTAACAGCACCTGAAAATCAAAGTGTAAGAGACGATGCTAACGTTAGCCCCTGAACAAGCCAAACATTTCCTTTCTCTTTTCCTTTAAAGGATATTGCCAAGCACTCTTCGTTGCATATCCCAGAGGAGGACTCCATTCTTACCGATTTACGAATTACAGCAGCTACTCATTGGCAGAGGACTTAGTGTTGTTGGGTCCAGACGTTAGAAACACAGTCGGGGCTCAGAATAGAAAAAAATTAAATCCCCACCCGGTTTGCCTCGGCCTTCCGGGAGACAGCTGTTGGCCAGTTTGTGGACGACGCTCAACGCTAGTTAACGTTAGCTTGCTAGCCAGCTGTTGTCTCTGGATTGAGTCGGTATTTTTTTAACAGAGCCTTTGCCCTAGAGTAGCCCAACTAATCTGCGCCATTTTAACAAAAACGGTAAACGACCCAGTTCCTTACGAGTCAGTACGGATGTATTCCCTGTCCGACAAGCTCACAGTTGGTGACGGGTTGAGCTAGTTTAGCTACTCTGGAAAGGCGATCGTTAATGCCCCAACGCTAGGACTTGACTCCATTAGGAGTACGGAGGCTGTGGGCGGCCTTTCCCCAATTGGCTCCATCCGGTTTTGCAGCAACCACTCCGTGTATATCGCCACCCTCTGCATTGGAATGTGTAGCGGTGACAATAAGATAAGATAAGATTATACTTTATTGATCCCCATAGGGGAGATTCGGGATAAGATAAGATAAGATAAGATAAGATAAGATAAGATAAGATAAGATAAGATAAGATAAGATAAGATAAGATAAGATAAGATAAGATAAGATAAGATAAGATAGTACTTTATTGATATCCATATGGGAAATTCAACTGTCACAGCAGCGCAACAATAACAATATCAATAAATATGAATATATATATAAATAAATATAAATAGCAGAGACAATTAAAAGGACAAAGACAAGAGCAAGGATAATAATAGATAACAGAGTGACAACGACAAGATAGTTAACAGAAAAAAAAAATAGGGAGCAGAACGGCAACAACAAGGGTAAAATATATGGCGGGATGACAACAATAGCTAAAAATAGGTATACAAAATTACAAGTATATAGGTAGGTGACAAAATGACAACACCAAGGATAAAAATAAATGAACAGGATGAGGTAAATAGGTAAACAAAATGACAGCACCAAGGATAAAAATAGGTAAACAAGATGAGGTTAATAGATAAACAACATGAGGTAAATAGGTGTACAAAATGAAAACAACAACGATAAAAATAGATAAACAGGATAAGGACATGGCATATGTGAATGAGTGAGGTAGTGGTAGCACAGATGCAACTCTGGCTGGTCAGAGTTGTGTGCGGCCCATAGTCTAATGGCCCTGGGCACAAAGGAGCATCTGAAGCTTTCGGTTCTTCACCGGGGTGGGATGGCCCGTTGGCTGAATGAGCTGCCCATCAGCCACAGCTTGTCATGCAGGGGATGGATAGCTCCCAGCTTTTCCTTAACCCTCCCCACTGCCACCGATTCAAGATTGTCCAAGTTCAGTCCCACCACAGAGCAGGCTTTCCTTACCAGCTTGTTGAGCCTATTGACCTCTCCAGTCCTGGCACCGCCCCACCAGCACACTATAGTGGAGAAGAGCACATTGGCTACCATAGATATATGGCAGAAGGTCTATAGGTAGGAAGCTATAGACTGGTAGAAGGGCTTAAGGAGCCTGCTACAGAAACCAAACAACCTCAGTCTCCTCAGGAATGAAAATGTCAATTTTCACTCTATAAAATCAAAATTATAAATATATTTGATGTACATCTATATGTATTGTGTGTATGACATACACATCAGTGACCATCCAATTAATCATCCATCCATCTATCCATCGCCTGCCGCTTATCCTGGACTCAGGGTTGCGGGGGGAGCTGGAGTTTATCCCAGCTGTCATCGGGCGAGAGGCGGGGTATACCCTAGACTCGTCACCAGTCAATCGCAGAGCCACATATACGGACAAACAACCATTCAGACGATTTTCCAATTTTTTTTCCCAATTAACCTGCTGCATGTTTTTGGACTGTGGGCGGAAACTGGAGAAAACCCACGCAGACACGGGGAGAACATGCAAACTCCACACAGAAAGGTCCCCTTGCTAGAATTGAACTACAGTCCTTTGTGCTGTGAGACCGAGGCGCAAACCACTGCAACACCATGCCAGATAATCATAATTCAATTAATTGAAATGTTGCAACAAAACATTCAAGCTTTGTTGTCAACTTATTATCTTGCAACAAAGGTGGAAACTAGGGCTCATTTGAAAAGTATGAGTACTGTCTTTGACCTAATATTCATTGGCTGGTTTGCTGGCTGGATGTTACTCCCAGATTTTCTTCTAAAGATAACAAAATCGTAGGAAAACTAATCCAAAGGAAAACCCATTGTTTAAAAGATGTTACAACCAGATCCATTTTATTATAATTGGTATATACGTAATTTTGTTGTTCATACCGCTGTTGCCAACAAGTGCCCTTTTTGTTTGGAAAATTATACACACTTTTAAAATCAATGGTTATTTTGAACACATTTTAATAATCAAAAACATACAAAGGGGAACCACTCAAATCATTTCATCATTTCTTGCAATGGATATAAGTTGTGACTTTTTTTGCTTGTTAATTTGTTTGTTTGTTTTTTACAATTGGAAAGAGCACATTTATTTATACCATATTGAAAAGGTATGAACCTTTGAATCTGGTATGAAAAAGAAAAAGAGTTAAATTATAATTTGCATTAAACAATGTCCTGTCATTATTGGAGGATAATGAAAAGGCATTAGAAATATTTTCATTTAGATACTGGGAAAAGAGCAGCTCACCTATTAATAACATATTAAATTTAGGCTCTGTTGGAAAGTCTTTATTGTATAGAAATTTCTATCATGGATGTAATACCACAAAAGACTACAATGCAGACTCTTTAAATGTTGTTAAAAAAATTAATTAAAGTTGCAAGCTGCTTTACAGTTATTTTTTTTAAGAGAAAAAAATTTAAACGCAGTCTACAACCCCAGTTTGCTGGCGAAATGGGGCTTAAAATGATCACCATCTAGATGTGGTAGGTTTTTATTTTGTTAATCGCATACGGACTGGTGTCTATATGTGGCCAGATGTCTCCATTGGGAATATCCCTCATCTGCTCTACACCTTGATCCATCATCTCTCCTGCCAGTGTCGAAGGAACGAAGAGGTCTGCTGTGCGGTAGGATTGTGTGAGTCGACAAAAGGATGAGGTATCTGAAATTTTATCATCGTAGAGATCCTCCATCAGCTCCCTGCGCTGTCTGCGTGATGCTTTCAGCTCATCATTCAGGTCAGAAATTAGATCCTTGACATCTTTCACTAATGTGGAGCGAAGACCAAACAGGCATAGGAGAAATACAAGACCAGCACAGATCCCAGAGACAAAGTACAGAGCCACTTTTTCTGGAAGACCTGGAAGAGAATGGACATTGATTCAATATGATATAATGATGGAACATTCAGTTATTTATAGTTGTAAGAACAGTATGCAAATTCTTTACATGTTTGCCAGTGACACAAATATATAGTATAATCTTCGTTTGCCAACATAACTATTGCTTTTTATACAAAACCTGTTCTCCTAGCTAATCTAAGTAGTAATCGTGGTCAGAAAAAGTCACATAAAGAGGCCTCAAAACCAATATTGACAATATGGACCTCTGACTTGTCCTTGTATTCTGTATATCTGTCAAGGTTACATTTTCAATGCGTAGGAAATTGTTAAAAAATTTGGTTTGGTGTTTTTTTGTGTGAAGATTGAAAATATGGAACTACACAACTTGTTGTCCAAAAAACAATTTACTTTAGAAAAACTTAAATTTCTTGTTTCTTAAAACAGTGTTCTCTTATTGATAGTTCTGAAGATGACCCTCTCCTCAGGGCAGACACACAGCAGTTCCCCCACTACTTTTCAGGTGAAAGGTTTGTTGTTTTTTTAAAAACATGAAAACTCTGAAGTCTAATTTTGTTCTAGGAAAACAGAAGGTGTAAGGCCTGAAAGGGGAGCATACACTGTGAAGCATCACCATGTGCTGTGTTAGAGTAAAGCAATATAGTGCTATAATAACAAGGCTTTGGCTACTTGCAGAGAAATATTTTGCACTGGTCTTTAATGGAGCCAGGAAGTCCATGCTGACTGTGCATCCTGACTGTGACGCAGAAGTTGCCATTATTAGCTGCTCAAAGTCCATATCTGATACATGTGCAATACTAAGTTTATGCTCAAACTGCACAGGTAGCTCTCCCAGAAAATTTGCTAGATTTAATTGTAAGATAGTGGTGGGAATTTCTGGCTCACAAGGTAAAATCTAATTTATTAATTTAAATTTTGAATAAACTGCAGCATAGATGGATGCATCACATTTCAAAGATACAAATTATATCCCAATAGTATAACAGTTCTTGTATTGTGCAGGTTTTATATTTTGTAAAAATAAGTGAATGCAGTCAAGGATCAATAGCATTGCGTGGATGTTTGTGTGTGTGTGTGTGTGTGTGTGTGTGTGTGTGTGTGTCTGTGTGTGTGTGTGTCAGTCTGTTACACAATTGTACTCTTCATCAAAACATGAACAATACATGGATAGGCAATGGTTAAAAATTGATAACAACTGTCTAAAGTGTATTTTGTTTTTGATCATTTGGTACAAATTTTGTGATTTGCTCTGCAATTCACTCGAATAAACTGAGCATCAACATTCTCTATGATTTGTATAAATATCAGTGAAACAAACAACAACAACCAATAAGGCTATTTTTTGACCATTTAGTGCCTTCTTATTAAACATCTTAGCACTTTGCCTTCCTTCAAATCTGTAGAGGCAAGTTATCAACCTACATTGAACATTAGCTTTTAAGGTTTTGTAACACAACACACCTACAAAGTGCATTGAAATTTAATCTTAAGGGCTACATTCTACATGCAGTCCTTGCCTGAAGTCAACAGGCATTCTTGAACATACCCAATATTTTTTCAATGATCTCCAGAAAGTTGGTAAAGAGCGTGTTTTGAGACCTGTAGGTGGGGCCAGTGTACCATCCACCTGCAATTGAGAGGGGTCTCGGCTCAGATAGCTGTCAAACTCTGCATGTGACAAAGCATGCAATTGTCTGATCCTCACCGTGTTTGTAGTCTGAGATCATGAAAGGATCTGTTGATCCTTGACCCACATCTTCAAGAAGATATCGGGGCACTACAGGGGAAATTAAAGTTTTTACTTTTTTTCTTGAACCATATCACCTTAGTCCTGAGCAAATTAATACATTTTTGTAACTCACCACAAGTGAAAGATACTCGCAAGTGTTTCCTGGTCCTCGGGAAACAGGGGTCCCCAAAGGTATGAGTGTCAGCCAGTATAGAGCAATTAACCCTGCCATGACACCGACGTGACACCCTCCTTAGAGCCGATGATGACAAACACTCTAAATTATAATGAAAGAAACTGATTATTTTAAGGTATTATCAAAAGAAATGAGTGTGACATTGATCTCACAGACAGAAATGAAGAGATATATCTTTATTTTAATCAGCCAATATTGAAGAAATAATAGGATACCATATAACAAATAATCATCAAAATGAAAAATAAGACATGTTGCTCATTCTCCATTATTTTCTATGCATTTTATAATTTTCACAACAAGATCACACATAAGCATCCTGTTGCAAACCCATGTCGGTCTGCAGTCCAGATCCCTGAGGACAGAGGGGACTGCCGTGCAGCAGGTGTCCAAAGGTTGCTGAGTATATGGCAAGGACTGTGTCATTCTTGCACATCAGCCGCAAACGCTCATTTTCGCACACAAGTCTTGTGCGGTGGTGTTCTGAGTAGAGGACCAAAAAATTGTGGTGATGACTATTTATCAAAACAACCTTTTGCAAGTATTTATGATTTGCTCCTGTTTTTGCTCTTTGACTTGAACTCCGACTCAATTATGTTGTCTGTGGCCTTAGCTTCACCTGAGCCTAGCTGAACTAATATCAAGTGGGTGTGATTCTTTTTAACTGTCAACTGAAATATGCAAAATATGCATTTTGGCTCCCTCAATAATTGTAGACAAGCAGTGTGAGTTCAAAAATATTAAATTGAAATGTTTTCATTGTTATCCAAGGAGGTCAATAGAATATTATCTTATCTTATTTAAATAGCTACCACATCCTGAAATTATTATGCAGCCTGAGGCAACCTACCTGGTCGACACTTGTAGGAGACCAGAAGGTACTTGGTTGTGAGTGGACAAGGGTCTTGCCCAAAAACTGGGCTTAAGACAGGAATTTGACAGATCTGCCTATCCTGACATTCTGACAACACTTTCTGAAAGTATAAGGCAAATACTATAAGGACTTTTAAAAAATGATCTTTTTCAAAACACTTCCTGTATAAAATTCACTGATGTACCTCAATGGCCACTGGAGAGGTGCAGTCAACATCTTCCTCACGTGTTAGATTCACGTTTGTGGAGGGACATAAGTGTTGACTGCGAACACGTCGTCCATAAAAGGCTGACAAGACAGTTACAGATGTCCGGGAGGGACAAGCCACAGTGAGTGTGTCTCCTTCACAAGCATGCGCTGTGTGGTTCTTGAGGATGGTCTGAAGATAAGCTAAAAGAACGACACAAGAAGAAAGAAATTTCTTTCTTTCTATTAATTTATGAAATAAATGGAATCAACCAGAGTTAATTTATGTACAAAACAGAAATAATCCAAGCCGAAGTCTCGGGCTAGAATTTTACACACAAGCCAATTGGTTTGTCTGGATGATATGGTTAAGAATAGTGTCTATATTTAAAAAAAATGTCCAACCTATCTGATGTAAACTAGTCAATAGGAGGATCATTGTTCCTTGTTTGCTGGTTCGTATTGGTTGTTGCTCCAGGAGTGACTCAGTCTTAGTCACTGGGGCTTGTACTACAACTGATATACTACATACAATATATCGAGACTATTACAACTTATACAAACATAAACAAAGTTGCTCGATAAGGTTCGGATAACCTTTAACAAAAGGTCTCCTCTTCTACTTTATGTATCCTTTCTGTATCTAACCCACAACTGTATGTGTACCAGACATTCCTCATTTTATTCGACAATAAATTATGTTAATCAAAGCTATAAATATGGACAAGGTGTGAAATACAATGAATCTTAATCTTGTGCCGGATTTAGCGTCCAACTAATCTTCCTTTTCCCCCATGGGAAGTTAAATGCAAAATATTGAACAGCAAATTTAAAGGCATCTACATTGACACAATCTATTTCAGAAAAAGGAATGCAAGCGCAAAAACTGTTTACATGGAGATATCAACAATTGACAAGGGAAATCATATATATTTTCTAACTGTCAACTTTTTAAAAACTTTTTCTGGGATTTTGGTTAAATGTAACAGGGTTTGGGTTGAATTTTGTCTGTATGCATATGCCTGTATACATTTGTAAGTTTATATGGTTGTGTACATTTACAGATGTAAACACCACAGAGGCAGCCTATGGCTTTTTTGAGCAAACAGGAGTCGGTACCAGACACTAACTCACAATGTTCTATTCTCCGGCCTCTGAGAGCTTGTGCTCAAAAACATCAAAAATTTAATAGAGCAATTCCCTTCATTTAAATAATGCTGTTTTTAAGAGATTGTAAATCTTTGAAGATGTATGCCTATTTTAATCTACTTCTCTTTTTAATCCTAGATATCTTTTCAGATCTCCCTTTCTTGCCCTGCCACACTGAAACGTAATCCTTTGCTACACTGTTCTGAGCTTTTACCATGAAAACAATAATGGCCCCAATAATGAAGCACTTACTTGAGAAATCAGGAGCCGAATGCACAGTTTTTATCCTCAGAGCCAAAAGAAGAGGCAGAATCAAAGAGACCAAAAGAAAGCCCATGCTGACATAACACATATCCTTGGTTTTGTTGAAATACCCTGTATTTCTATATAACGATTGGGGAGGGCTGTCATTAGGTGAATGATGCCATTGTGCTTACAAGAAACAGTCCCCCTTTGTCAGCAAAGGCAGAAGTAAACAGTGCAGGGAACACAGCTCCAGCTTTTGATGCGTCTGCGGATGAAAATGGAGATGAATAATTGTAATGTCCATTTAAATTTCAATATATGGGCTGAATATACTGAATACTGAATCAGCGATTAGTTTACAGAAACTGGCAATTTCAGGCCAGGAAAACACAATTACTTTTACAAACAAAAGAACATTAAAGTTTTACATTTTCTTCTTCTTCTTTTCTTTTCGTCTTTTCCCCTCAGGGGTCGCCACAGCAAATCAACCTTCTCCATCTAACCCTATTATCTGCATCCTCCTCTCTCACCCCAACTACCTTCACTTCCTCTCTCACTCTGTCCATAAATCTTCTCTTCGGTCTTCCTCTAGAACTCCTGCCTGGCATCTCCAATTCAAGCATCCGTCTACTGATATAGCCCTTATTTCTCCTCTGTACATGGCCGAACCATCTCAGTCTGGCTTCTCTGACCTTCTCTCCAAAACATCTAACATGTGCTGTCCCCCTGATGGACTCATTCCTGATCCTATCCATCCTCGTCACTCCCAAAGACAACCTCAACATCTTCATCTCTGCTACCTCCAGCTCTGCCTCCTGTCTTTTGTTCAGTCCCACTGTCTCCAAACCATACAGCATTGCTGGTCTCACCACTGTTTTGTACACCTTTCCTTTCATTCTAGATGATATTCTTCTATCACATAGAACCCCTGAAACTTTTCTCCATCCATTCCAACCTGCTTGAACCCTTTTCTTTTTCTCTTTTCCACACTATCCATTGCTCTGGACTGTTGACCCTAAGTACCTGAAATCCTCCAGCTTCTAGATCTCCACTCCCTGTAGCCTCACCATTCCACCCAAGTTCTTCTCATTCACACGCATATATTCTGTCTTGCTGCGACTAACCTTCATTCTTCTCCTTTCGAGAGCAAACCTCCACCTCTCAAGATTTTCCTCAACCTGTTCCCTGCTCTCACTACAGATCACAATGTCATCTGCAAACATTATGGTCCATGGAGATTCCTGTCTAACCTCATCTGTCAGCCTGTCCATCACCACTGCAAACAAGAAGGGGCCCATAGCTGATCCCTGATGAAGTTCAACCCCCACCTTGAACTTCTCTGTTTCACCTACAGAACACTTCACCACCGTCTCACAACCAGCATACATGTCCTGGACCAGTCTAACATACTTCTCTGCTACTCCAGACTTCCTCATACAAAACCAGAGTTCTTCTCTCGGCACCCTGTCATATGATTTTTCTCGGTCTACAAAAGCGCAATGCAGCTCCCTCTGACCTTCTCTATACCTCTCTACTAGCATTCTCAAAGTGAATACTGCATCTGTATGTCACTTTGATATTCAGTAATACACTTATGCTTTAGGTTTCTTTGAAACAATAATAAAGAAGTACTTGACTTCAGTTCATCACTTAGTTTATCCATAATTTCACACTGATGGCACACTGAGACACATCTTTGTTTTACATTTGTTCTTACTTTAGAGTGTTCAAAATTAAATAAACCCCATTGATTATAATGTGCAACTCTGAGTTTAAACAGATTTTGTATGCCTTTTGGAACTCTATAAAGTATCTCTAATATCTTAATATGTACAACATCCTTCAATTTAAGAGATTTTGTCTGTATAAACAGATCATCAGTTGGTTGGAAGAACCCTACTTTATCCGCTATGCTAATAGCCTTTTTTTGCCGCTGAAATAGAGACTCAATGCAGACTTTTCCTGCGATCCCCCATTTCTCTGCAGTTTGAAAAAATATGGCATTACTAAAGAGGCATATTGCCAGTTCAACCCTTTTATGTTCAATACATCTCTTGTTTTATACAGTATTCCAATGGATTTGGAAACTTAATATTTTACAAATTCAATATATGGTTTCCAAGAGAGTTTTATGTCAATGATTACACCAAGAGTATTTGCTTCAGAAACGTGTTGAATTTCTTAACCATTTAAATGTAATTTTACCTCACCAATATTTCTGTTACCTGAAAATATCATAAATTTTGTTTTATTTTCATGTCAGGACTACTTATTATGGTCAAACCACGTTTTAATTAAAGAAAATTCATCTTCCACAACCGCCACTAAGTCTATGATATCTTTTCTAGAGCAAAAAATAAATTGTATCATCCACAAACACAATAAATTTAAGCAGCGATGATACAGAAAAAATGACGTTTATGTATAAAATAAATAATTATGGTTTAAGGACCAAGCCGTATGGAACTCTGCATATTACTTTTTCAAACTGTAAAATCTGTGTTGTTGATTGTTGCATATTGAAGTCTTTGACAGAAATAACTTTGTAACCATTGGTTAGCTTTAACCAGAAGGCCATAATGATTGTGTTTTTTCAACAGAAGAGCATGATCAATTGTATCAAACGCCTTACTTAGATCAATGAACACACCTACTGTATTTAATTTTTGATCTACTGCTGTTGCAACATGTTCAACAAATTCCATTACAGCTGATGTAGTTGAGTAATGGCTCCTAAATCCGTACTGATGAGCATTTAATAAATCAAACTTATTGCTGAATGTGTCGAGTCTAATTGCAAACAATTTTTCTAGAATTTTTGACAACTGCGGTAGCAGAGAGATTGGTCTATAATTTAATACTTCTTGTTTATTGCTACTTTTGTAAATTGGAATGACTTTTGCTATTTTCATTTGATCTGGAACAATACCATATGAGAAAGGTAATTTACATGTATAAGTAAAAAGCTCCAATATGCAGTGGCTGACCTCTTTCATGATGGCCATATCAATACCATGGCAATCTGTAGATTTCTTATTTTTGAACTGTTGTATGACTTCTAACACATTGCTTTGACTTACAATATTTAAAAACATTGTGTTTCTGTTAATGAATGTATAATTAATTCATTGACAAGTTTGTGTTTATTTTCAATTGTCTCATTTTTATTTTTGATACATGTTTGGAGATGTTTTATCTTTTTATTTTCCATGGCTTCATTTATCATTCTCAATGTTGCGTTGATATCATTTTTTATTCCAACTTGTTACAGAATTACAGATATATACATGATTAAAAATACAAGATAAGGCACTTTTCTCTCTAGGACGTCATTTCCAGCAGCTGCATATGTCCATCAGAGATACAGTATGTCTGTCATCACAAGATAGGGATTTCGAATTTTTTGTCTTTGGAGTGGAAGTGAAAGGTCACTGGTGAGTTACACACTTCCCCTGCAGCCAGCTTTTTCCACAATACCCAGGAAATCTCTCCTGATGACTAACCTCACAGACTAAGATGTTGAAATTTATTCAAAAGCACGTGAGTACAGATAAACCGCTATTTTCATGCTCAACATCATGTGATGGCCATGTCATCGCACCAAACACTAGCGCATATTACTATTAGTTAACTGCCATATTCCAAATGTTTAATCAGAATTAATTTCAGAATGAAGCTCTGAACAGTTCTCAGACAATCTGTAGTTGCCACTCCCTTTGTGGCAGCAGAATAGTCATTATAATGGAGGCAGATTATTGTGGACATGTGGCACTCCCACCTAATGCGCCGGTAAAATTCCATTAACTTCCAATAAGAAAATCCTTGTAGAAACCTTTTTTCCTTAAAATCATAAATACAAACATACATATATATACATCTATACATACATTCATACACACACACACACACACACACACACACACACACACACATATACACACATATACACACACACACACATATATATATATATATATATATATATGATGATGATGATATGATATGATCCCTACATGATATCTTCTTCTTCTTTTCCTTTCGGCTTTTCCCTTCAGGGTATACATATATATATATTTCTAAATTAAGATACGAAGAATGGTTTCATAGCAGGGAAATATTTCACACAACTCAAATGATTGTATCTAGTTACTTTTTAAATCCGTACACAATAAATCAACTGTAGGGTAAATAAGACACATTTTGAGTTGTGTTTTTCAGATCCAAACCTATGAGCTAGAAGTAAATATGTTATGTTATCAAATATAAAACATACAGTTTGTAAATGAAACTTCTGTGCATGTTCAGGAAATACCATGAGGCTTCTTTTCTGGTATAAAGTTTCAGAATTTGTTTGCATTAAGTTGAGACAATTCCTTATTTATCATTATATACCATATTGGAATATATGTCGAAATTAACTGACACTCTATTCTGCTTTGAGTTACTTTCTTATCAGTTCCTGTCTACTGCAACATGCTTGCAAACCTATTTAAAGCTCTCTTCATTGAGTTCTGTATATATGAGGGTGTACCCCACCCATCCTCCAACCCTCCTTCTCCTCTGACTTGTGAAGTATGTTCAGGATGATTGTGTCCAAGGAGCGCTCAGACAAAATAGAGCCAGCACTGTGGTGTCACAGTTTCTCCTGACCTCCACAACGGCAAACATACTTAAAAGCAGAGCAGCACTTTTGCAGGTGTGTACTCTTATCTCGCTTTCCTGACCAGTGGATATCTCAATGGGCTCAGAAAACTAGAAGGTTTATTTTTGGACTGTCGCTTGGAATTTTCTAAGAGAAAAAGTTTTAAAAGAAATCTTCTGAGGACGACATGGCTCTGCAGCAGAACTCAGACAAGGAGCCGAGCATTGAGTTGTTTATTAAGGTCAGTTTCCTACAACACAATTTTCAAGTAAAATTGTAAAATTGTTTATGATGTTTGAGGCAAGGGAAGACTGTCAAACAAATGTTTTGCATATAAATTAGTCCAATTTGAAGTGTTTTTCATTTGAAGTTAAAAAAGGACAGCGATCCCCTGAATTGTGAGAGGCATCAATCAGAGAACAACTCTCTTTTTGATTTGAGGCTTCCACAGACACATGCACTGGAAGTGTTTGTTTCCATGTTGAGGGTTGCTGCAGGGTTTTATCAGTCAGCTGTGGCCACAGAGTCTATCTTATCATCAAACACCAAGAGGAGAAAAGAGCATACAGGGTGACTGGCCCCAGCGCTTTTGACAGGCACACCCACTGACTGATGCAAACATGTAAATGCAGCCCGTATATTTGCTTTTAACTTTATTTAACTAGGGTGGTCCCACCAGGATTCAGAGTCTCTTTTTCAAGGAGCACTTACAAGAGGAATGTAAATTTATTCTTGTTACCATCTATCTTTAAAACATTGGCATATGATATAATCTGCCTCCTAATCTTTCACATTGAAAAGCATTCAAAAAAGTGAATTTGACAAATTTTAATTATCTTGTCATCATTGTCTCTGAGGGTGCTGAATAAGTGAAAGAAGTTAGTTGGAAAAATTGTCTCTTTCTTCATATTCACATTTAAACTGAAACTATAAGATACTCCTCAGCCTTTTTTTTTTACCGTAAGTATGTCAAACTGTGCTTAAGTTAATTGTACCAGAGCACAGGGACATTCTTTTCTCATATTAAGCAACAAAACTGAGTTAAGCTCAATCAAAAGCTATCTCAGGGGATAAAAACTACACAGTTCAACAAATATTTCGAACGAAAAATTCATATGTTATATGATGATCTTATTCATAGACTCTTATGTTGAAGCATTTGCTGAAGAGGTTTTTACAGCTCGCTATTCTCATTTTTCATTGACCAAATATTTTTTTGTAAGTATGCTGTTATATTGATTCAAAGGCAGAAAGGTGGGGCTTTTAACAAATGGTTGTCCTGGTGTGGCCGAAGTAGGAGAGCAAATATTACCGTTTCTTGTTTACCACCACAATACAATACTCGATTTTGCTCTGCCTAGAAATAACCCTTTTCTCAATGTGAAAGCAGATTGAAACAAGGCCACCTTCACGCATCTTTGGATTTGGTTTATTGGATAAAACAGGAATATTTGGATGATTACGAAAAAACATTTCCAAACATTTCTGTTTGTTTTTTTTCAGGCTGGTCATGATGGTGAAAATGTGGGCAACTGCCCTTTCTGTCAGAGGCTCTTCATGGTGCTGTGGCTGAAAGGAGTCAAGTTTACAGTTACCACTGTTGACATGAGGAAGTAAGCAACCCCATTACAGGAAAAAAAAATTTCCTGAGCATCTGGTCAAAGGGACTTTCTCACAGTCCTCTCCTGAGTGGTTGAGAGAGAAAAACAGATCCCTTTATTTCAATAATCCTTAGAATTGTTCATTATATCTTGTAGGTGAAGAAGGTTAAGCCAATGAACAGAGTGTACAAAGAGTTCAGTGTCACTCTCACACTCTCAACTTCTTCAAATGAGTCATTATTGTGTGAATTTCTCACCTGTGAGCAAATAAGATCAGGAAACCTTGAAAGGATGTTGATAATTGAGTGATTCAAAACATAAAAGAGGGCTTTATAAATAGCTGACCACTCCCAGCACAATGTTTTTTTCATATCTTAACTAAAAGCCACTGTTTAAATCGATGATTCAATAATCAATTCCATCAAATTTTATTCTGATAGCAATGGTAACCCACACATTTATTCAGTTTGTCAATAATAACAGGATTTCAGAATTGGACATTTATAAAAATTTTAAACATTTTGACGTCTCTGTTCTCTGCAGGAAACCGGCAGAGCTAAAGGACCTGGCCCCTGGGGCAAACCCTCCATTCCTCCTATATAATGGCACCCTCAAAACTGACTTTATCAAAATTGAGGAATTTCTTGAACAAACATTGGCCCCACCCAGGTATTGTGTACGATATTATCACATCAATATGATTGATATCATATTAGTGTGTCAGGCCACCAAACCCAGATTAAATTAACATCTTCTGATGAAACAAAGGTGTTCTGTTAGGCATCCCTCCTTTCTCAACAGGTACCCTCATCTCAGCCCACTAAACAAAGAGTCCTTTGATGTGGGTGCTGACATTTTCGCAAAGTTCTCTGCTTTCATTAAGAACACGCCAAATAATGCCTGTAAGTTGGATTTCTTGTCATAGCTCTTCTTTTTTTCTTTCCTTTTTTGTAACTTTTAAATCATAATACACTTTCTAATCATTCCAAACAAAAAAGGCAAACAAATACAAGTAGGACCTGTCCAGAAGGTTCTCAAACAAATTGAGGTACTGAGACCCCAGGGGCTTCAAAAGGGTGCCATCTTTTATTTATTTTTATTAAACTTCCTGCTCAATGGCATTGATCTCTTTGGTTTTTAGTTCTCTGATAGTTTGTTCTTATTTTCTGATACTAAAGTTCAGGAAAGGAATCTGCTGCGGGAGTTTAAGCGTCTGGATGATTACCTGAATAGCTCCCTCCCTGAAGAGGTCGACGGGAAAGAATCCACCACTGTCTCTGAGAGGAAGTTTCTGGATGGCAACCGCTTCACTTTAGCTGACTGCAACCTGTTGCCAAAGCTGCATGTCATTAGGGTAAGTCAAGCTATCTTTTACTTTGTTTTTAAACTGGCAGGACTTGGTGTAGCCAGTAGATGAAAAAATTAATAACCTGATTATTGGTGACACACCAGATGGTCCTGACAAGACAGATATCAAAATTGTCCCTCAGTTATTGTTGACTGCTAATTGGATGACTTAATGAGGGAAAGACACAAATCATATGAATTTCACATCATACTTAAATTCCCAGTGAAGTTTCACATTACTGTGCACATGACTCCCATTTGACACAATTCTCAAAGAAAAACACACAATACACATATTTATGGATAAGTAAATACTTGCCTCCACGGTATTTTGAGCAGCATTGCTCAAGCTTTAACTAGTTGCATCATAGCTGCATATGAAGATTTGTAATTTAACCAGTTTGTGTTATACCTCAAGACTATAAAGGGTTTTGTTATACAAGAGGCACAAGAGCTGCTACAAAAGAGCTGATAACCTTGTAAGAGGATCAAATTAGAATGGAGATTGTTTTAGACTGCAACAGTGATAGGCAGGGTCTATCAATGACCTTATTTGACCATTTGAGTACTCCATACTGTGCCTGTTTGATTAAAAGTGTAAGTATGAGTGGTGATGTTTAAATGTAAAATAATATTTTCCTCAAGAATTATAATAGGAGGTTGTCCGTTTTTCTCAAAAGTTAGATTTTGCTTATTGTCTCAATGATTCTTTGTACCTTTTGTAAGTTTGCTTATTTCCAGTGTCTGGCCTTTGATGGTTGTGACATTATGTTTGTTGCATGCTGAATTATATTAGTAATCATCGAAATAATACACATTATTGTGAATGAACCTGGGTCTTTTCTATCTGTTTTAAATCCCGTTCAAAAATAGACACTCAGTATAATACCCAAACATTTCTTCTTGCAGTTTATTTTTATCAACCCATTTAAAATGTGATGGTGGTTTTTTGAGCCACAATTATTAGCAAATTATTCAGATCCCAATATCTATTTCTTGCTGGGGTAAAACACTGTGAATAATGCTATGTAATGTGTATTTTAATCAGTTTGGGGACATTTTTATTTCAAACTTTTTCAGGTTGCTGCCAAGAAGTACTGTGATTTTGAGATCCCGGCCCAATTCACAGGTGTGTGGCGATACCTTCAGAATGCCTACGAGAGGGAGGAGTTCAAACAGACATGTCCAGCAGACATCGAAATTGAGAAGGCTTACTGCAGTGTGGCCAACAAAAGGAAATAAACATTGAATTGTCTGTAAAAGTTGCTCAAGCCTGCAACAATAAATGGCAGCAACAAGCAAATGTTGGAAGCTCAGATATGTTTTTGCTGCAGCATTACTCCAAATGCCAGTGTATTCTTTGCTGTATGTGTTTCAATGCATTTTCCATCGAAGAAAAAAAGGAACACTGACAAAGGCCAAATGTGCAATTTCCTTTGAATGTAATTTAGAGGATGATTTTATTTATAGTGTGAGACATACTTTGCTTATTTTTTACAAACAAATCACCCTTGTCATGATTTTAGACAAAAAGTATTTGTAGTTTGAGAAACTGCTGCAGATATCTTAAAAACTGTTCATCTTTATGCGGATCCGGTGTAGATTTCCACATCTTTCCTTGTGCAAACAAAGTTTAGTATCATGAAAATGTCCTACCACCACACCATTAAATATTTTTCAGAATCTCAATTTGCGTTTGAATTGACAAGAAAGAGCAACAGCTACATAAATTTCATTTCTGATATTCAAGTTCATTTTCAATCAAACAAAAAAGAAAGACCAGTTAACAACATCAAAAAATATATTTTCTGACAATCTGGTTTAAGTGATGACAATATGGGTTCATAGGAAATAAAACTACAATTGCAGATGATTGGAGATCCAGGCCTGTTGTTCCAAAATAAGGAATTCCTCTGTTAACGTTGTCTAGTTGGTCACGCAGTATTTCCAGAAGCATGCTGTCAGAATAAACACAAAATACAAATCACTAAATACCTTGACACACACCGATAAAGTGACTTTTTGCCCTAAGCATCAGTTTCTTCACCTGAAATTTATAGAATAAGTATAAACTTTTTACTTTTCTTTTGTGCATGTTTGATCTAGGCTAAATATTTCACACATTAAATGAGAGTTTCAAGTCTCTATAATACATACCGTATGCTCATTAAGCAATATATATGTTTAACATCCACATTTTGTTTTTTTTATCTTTATTTATAAAGAAGATTAAATTTCACATATTTTTTATGAGAAACCTGACAAAGGTAAATGCCCTATTGTATCATAAGAAGTCAACAAAACTATTAGCCACCACTCAGGCCTCTCAGAAAACACAACTGCCATTAATTTATATTCACAAAATGTATTCAAATATTATTCTTTTCAGGGTTATTGCATGACAAAGGTGCCTGTTAACCTTAAAGTCCGGGATTGCCGCAACAGGTTTTGCACTTGTAAGAGATGTAGCTCGATAGAAAATAGGAGTCCCGAACCTCTTTTGTTTGTCTTTGGCATGTTCTGCTCTGATCTAAGAAAACCTTGAGAGCGAAGCTTGTCAGCTGCTGCCAGCTTCAAAACAGCTCCTCTGAGATCCTCAATCTACAGACAAGGAAATCGTGAGTTGATCAAAATGATTATATAATCTCTTATCCATGGAGCGGTGCCTGCAGATTATTCATATATTCAGGCTTACCATTTTGGTATATGAATCTGCTGCTGACCCCTTGGCTCCTTAAAAGAAAAATTGGGCAAAAACTATGTCACATCAGGAATTACAGAGAAAATACTCACTGGTGTAAATAAAGGAAGTTTACATCAATTTTTTACCTTTATTCCAAGATTCTCGCTCTTCATTATGTTGCATGAGTAGTGGATACAAATCATTCACCTCCGTTTGCTCCCCTTCAGGATTTGGTCCCACCTCTGACACCAGTTTCTGAATTAAACCTGACGCATGATTATGATATATTATCTTATAAAGTTGAGAGAAGTATGTTTGAGGTATGAAAATGTATCTCAGATCACAAAAGACAGGATGACAGATAATAGAATAAAGATGAAGTTACGTCAATTTCAAAAACATTTACTCAATGTTTCAGTCAACGCGGGTTATCATATAATGGTGTAGTGGCTCACAAGGATGAATAAAGGTTAAGGTGCTGAGTTTTCAGATGAAAATCCTTCATAATCTTTTGGGGTAATTGAAGCATTGTAATATAAAGAAGACTTCTCTTACCTGGCTGTGGTTCCAGGCTGGATTCAGAATACAGTGGTAGTGTATGTGACCATCTTGCAGAGCAAATCACTGCTATGAAGTAAAACACAGCTACAGAATACATGGTGACTTTTTCTTTAAGCAACCAGAGCCAGACCTTCCTTCAGCTTTGCCACAAACTTCACTTATATAGCCCTTGAGGCTATCAATCACAATCTGATCAATACATTATCATCAAATCCAGTCTCTGTCTTAATGGATTTGGCGTCATAGACACAATTTAGGGGACCCTGTCAATTCAGCCAAAACCTATCTTTGCTTGTACAGAGAGGTCTAACAAATGTTTACTCTCACACAGTAATCAGCAGCTGTCCAGTGAGGTGGCCATGCTTTATGTCTGACATCACATCTGTGCAATGGGCTGCTCAGGGGCATCATTGGTCTTGTCTGAGATTGTGGGTTCACAAAGCTTATAGAACTGTGTCATTGCAGGTTTCTACGTCATTTTAAGTGCAGTGACCAAGATCTCAGATTATTAATCTCATTGGGCAACTAAGTTACAATATCGAAATACAATACAGTATGCTAACATAAATTTTTATCTTGGTCCGTGGTGTCTATTCGTGAAGCTCAATGACCCTCTTTAGTTAAAGATTGTGCCAGGTATTTCAGAATATACTACATAACACTCGATATCGGAGAAACAGGTCTTGTGATGTTCAAAAAAGAAACACTGAAAGCATTGCTTAGTAATACCTTTCTATCCTCAATCTCTTTGCTGATACTAATGTTTGCAACTGTTCAAGGAAAGGAGTGTTATAAGTTAGTGATGGAAGTGAAGTGAGACATGAAATGCATGTACTGAACTGTATCTGTAATTTGATTTCATCCATCCATCCATCTTCTGATGCTTATTCTGCACTCAGGGTCGCGGGGGATGCTGGAGCCTATCCCAGCTGTCATTGGGCGAGAGGCGGGGTACAGCCTGGACTGGTCGCCAGTCAATCACTGGGCCACATATACAGATAAACAACATTCACTTACTCACTCATTTGGGGTAAATTTTCCCATTTTTTTCCAATTAACCTCCTGCATGTTTTCGTATTGTGGGAGGAAACCGGAGAACCCGGAGGAACCTACGCAGAAACGGGGAGAACATGCAAACTCCACACAGAAAGGTCCCCTGTCGGAATTGAACCAGGGTCCTTCATGCTGTGAGGCTGAAGCACTAATATAATTTTAATGTAATTTAATTTGTTAATATAAAAATCCATGTTTACATGGCAAAAATAATGTATAAAAAGAACAGTGGGATTGCAGTAAGTGGGAGGTTGGAATTTGTCTGCAAGAGATTTCAAATTAATGGAAGAGGAAACTGTGTTGTATGTTCATCGCAATGATATATTTATGGTTGTTGACATAGGAATTACAGATGTATGGGGCTGGTATCAAGGACTGGGACTTTGGTGGTTGTTTTTAACATGTTTTAATGATCTGATTCCATACAAGGAATCGTTTGGAGGCACAGAGGTGTCACCTGACAAGACGTTTTGTGAAAGTGAATGACATGCTTGATGAGCAGAATCTCAAGGAGAAAAAGGTCACCAAGCTGACCCTGAGGTTGCTTACAATACTGAAAAACACGGCTGAATCAAAAGCTGTTGTTATTTTACAAGTTAACATATTTAAGTTCTCATAAGCTTGAATGCAGTTTTGTGGAGCTTTTCACCTCGTTAATGATTTGTTGAATTATAAAAAACTTCAGCCTTTGGCAATTCTATTATGAGTTTGACCAAATTCACTGTCTGTAGTATACTTTACAAGCCTGGGCTCAAAGCTATACCTGTAGATTACGTTTTATGTGGCCGTATTGTTATTTTTGTAATGCCTTGTCATTTAAAGAACACTGAATCCATTGTATAGAAAGTACAATACAAAGTATTGTATCATCATCATCATCATCATTTTTTACGAATAAGAAATTATGATGTGGGAGTACAAGACTGGGCTGTTAATGTGTCACACAGTACAGTACATTAAAAAGAAATCTCCCCTAAACATAAAGGAAAAAAGGGGAAGTTTTTTTTGTTGTTTCCTTTTTTCTTTTTTCTTTTTCAAATAATACTTTGGGCCATGAGGCATTTTTCAAACTGAAAGGTCACTAATGTGCTTCCGATGAGTGTATGTGGTGTCAGGTGATTTATACTGTTGTCTTCACGTTTTTGAAATTGTTGCTGGAAACAACATTTGATACATACGGTCTCTGAGCTGTCTGTGCAAAGATGTGCTACACATCAGGTCAGGGTTTAGTTAGCAGCTCAAATATTAACTTGAGGTCAAACAAGGGAATGACCAATGAAAAAAAACAATCTCATCTCATGTCTATGTTGACATAGTAATTTTGAGAGATGCACAAATGACTCAAAAACTATATATTTCATTATATTAAAATATTATCAAAAAAAACATCAGTTAAATGTATAACTTTCACGGTGTATAAGTCAAGTTCCTAATGTTTTATAATTATTGTCATTAAATTGACCACTATCATCACCGTCAATATCAAATCCAAAATTAGGGTAAGCAGATTCTGGACTGCAAAGATTTATTATCACCCTAAGACGAGGTAGTTAAGGAGATCATGTCACTGCTTGGGACTTCGTTGTTTGATCATACAGTTTGTTACGGCAACACTTACACACGAAATTAGACCCTACTTTGAAGTGTACTATCCTACCAAAACCAACAGGTACTATTTACACTTACAAACACTTACACTAATGGTGCGGCCCCCAAATTATGACAACTAACGATGCAGGTTGGTGTAACACAACACTATCTACATTGTGCAACTAAGTTCTCAAACTCAGAACCATGAGAGATTCCCAAAGGTCCTTAAAGCCGCAAGGGATTATGGGTATCCGCCGGCCAGTCTTCCCATCACACGCTGCAATATATTTGAAAATAAATCACCCTAGTAAGAAAAAAAACAAGATACATAGTCAGGGATCTTTTTGAAAAATGCATTAATGCGTGGGTGATCGTACTTTACATCGTCACATGATATTTTATTTAACAACATCTCATTAGTTCATTACTAAACACCACACACCACATAAGTGAGAGGAGTTGATCTGCTTGAGAGGAGACTTCAACGGAGTCACATGACCCCCAAAGCGGAAGTTGGTAGTGTTGACTTAAAATGTAACAACCATGCCCTTACCTAGTTAATAATCAAAGTTCCTGTTCGTATTCTCTTCTAGCAGCCGCTGAGGGATTTGAAAGCTAAGCGACATCAGGCGCACCACTTTACAAGGCTGTTACTGTCGCTAGGTACTGTAACATGAAATATACGCTGCTAGTAATGTTGCTAACACCCAAGACAACCCCGCCGTGAACGCTTACAGGTAGCTAAATGCTAGCTCGTCCCTTCAAATCCCCGAAATTAGTTACTTTGCATTTCATGCACAGAGAATTAAAAAGTTGGCGTAACAAAGAAATAGCAGATGAATTAATTTGACTTGCTAATCGCAACGAAAAAAAACGGGATTGGTGGACACTCAAACGAATGCAAACGCATCAAAATACCAATACAGGAGGTAACGTAACTGCAGAGCTACAATGTATTCCTTTGTACGTAAAACGGTAAGGTGGCATTGAGCACGTTCGAGCTGTATAAATCAAAATTAAACTGATTCGGAGAAGAAACATGAGAAACTCAATGTTTTTATGAAGTTTATATTGAGGGTGATGTGATGTGATTTAATTAAATATATTAATCCATAGTGGCATTTGCTAAATTCTTTACCTGGGTATCATATTGAATTGAAATTAAAACTGATGTGTGTTTTTTTTTAAGACAGGGTGGGAGAAATAAAACAATTTCTGTGTTTACTGAACTCACATTCCAATGCTAAGTTCTTGGTTTACATTTTTTCCTATTATTAAACAGATACTGGTAAATGCCTACAACATTAACCCTGAACTTTCACACGATACTGTTTCTGTCTGTAACCGATTCAAAAGAAAAAGAGTACAATCGCTGGCAAAACAGGGACCACAAAAGAATTCATATCAATTGTCCATCTTTGGAATGTCATAAGCACATTTATTTGTAAGCATCAGATTCTGCAAATACAACTATTTCTAAGATAATTTATCATGGACAATATAATTAATTTAGCCATCCAAACTCATGTCACTGACTCTGTATTTTCTAAATATGTCACACTTTCATATTTGCTGGAGTGTTTTTACATTTAAGGTAATGGTACAATATTTGGTATTTCTACTTAAGAATTACTTGAAACATGATTAAAGCACAGGATTCATAAATTAATCATTACTCGACAGAATGTTTCTTAAAAAACAGAAAGCAGCATCATTCTTGAAATGATGATATAAAAGCTTTTTTCTTTTCTGCAGTTCTGCCAAGATGTTGTCTGATGGAGGCTCTTTCATGAAGGGGATGATCCTCGGCGGTCTGTTTTGCTTGGTGCTCTCACTTATGGGTAGTTTCAGCCCTGCCACCCATTCGGGGACAGATGAGCTCTCTCACCATCATCATGTTAAGGCCCCAAGCAAAGATGAGCTGAAGCACCTCTCTGACTTAGAGATGCAGGAACTGCATAATCAGGTTCGTGTCTATTGCGTCATCATGGTCCAGCCCAAGATATTGGTTTACTGGGCCACTGCAATTGACACCTGGAGCAAGCACTGTGACAAGGCTGTGTTTTACACGTCAGAGTCGTCCAAGGCTCTTGAGGCTTTTGACCTGCAAGAAAAAGACGAATGGACCCGGTTGCGTAAAGCTCTGAAACACGCTTTCGAAAACGCTGGAGATATACAATGGTTCTTTGTGGCACAACCCACAACATTTGCCATCATTGAGAACCTCAAGTTTCTGTTGCTTACCAAGAGTCCTAGTGAGCCTTTCTACCTTGGAAATGCCATAAAGTCTGGAGAGCTTGAGTATGTGGCGTATGATAGCGGCATTGTACTTAGTTATGAAGCTCTAAGAAGGTTAGTTAATGTGTTTCAGGATGAGGACAAATGTCCAGAGAGAGGGCGTGCTCTCTGGAAGCTAAGTGAGGACAAGCAGCTGGCTGTGTGTCTCAAGTACACAGGGGTGTTTGCAGAGAACGGAGAAGACACACATGGAAAAGGCCTGTTCAACCGAAAGAGTGTAGACAGCTTGATAACTGACAGCATGAAGGAAAATCCCACTAATGTGGTAGAGGGCTGTTGTTCTGATATGGCAGTCACATTCAATGGGATGACACCAAATCAAATGCAGGTGATGATGTTTGGAGTTTACAGACTTCGTCCATATGGGCATGATTTCCATGACTTGTTATTATTTTCCCCCCCAGAAGGTTCAAACAATGACTAGACAATTAGTACTTCAGCTCTTAGTTTTTTTCGCTTCTGTGATGGCAAACTTAACTTTGGAGCAGTGGTTTACTTGGTATGTTCATCTAACTGGATCCAGACTAAGAAACAAGTTTTATACCTTTTGCATAACCAGCAGCACCTCATTCTTTTAATGTACAGGGTCCAAGGGTTTATCATTGTGCTGTCCTTTGAATCACGATAGAAATGAGAAATGTATTGAGTACCAGGATGTATTTTGCTATTGTGATATTATTATGATTTACATTTTAAATGTTGTCTTTCATGGTATTTAAGCTGCAGTTTTGAAGTGACACTTTATTCTGAAAACATTCAGATTATTTGACTATTCATAATGTTCAGCCCTATTCAACCATATCATAAAACAATAAATCCTATGAATGTATGGACATATGGCTGTGGGAAATAATGTGCTTGACTGCCAGTGTCATTGTAAAGTATAATTCTTGCAAACACAAAAACAAGATAGTTCTTTATTTGTCCCACACTTGGGGGAAAACAACAAATGTAAAAATTTTGTTTTCAGTTGAAGGTTTTTTTCAGATTCTAGAGTGATTGAATGTGATTGTCGTTTGTCAAATGTAAAGAAAATCTTAAAAATGATTTCCAATCAAATGTGTATTTTTGTAGGTAATAAATTACCATTTGATGGAAAACATTTGTGTTCTACCTGTTGATGGCCTCAATTTCAAATTAAACTATAAAACTGATCAGGAAGATAACAGCATAATAGTAGCATAACAGGGGATTGAGGTACAGTATGAATCTGAAGATTTGAGTCTGAAAAATATTACACAAAAACAAACGTGCTCACAATTTTATTTCATTATATTTATACAGTATTGTGTAAATGGTTATGTTTTAATCACGATCAACTGATTATCAGCTGAAGACCGGTCAGGCTGCAGTGATAGAAGATTTTCATGCTGTGAACAAGCCAAAGGTTTAGCTATTGGCAATTCATACATTCTACAGAGTGCATTGTGATAAAAAATGATCAAAATATATAATCATGGTTTTGTTTTCAGTTGTTTCTATTGATAGAAAAATTTGAAATATTAAAGTGTCTTCGATGGCTAAAAATCTATCAGGAAATTGCCAATAAGTTGCTGACCCTAAAATTTAGTGTAGTTCAGATGATTAAAAAAACAAAAGTTTACCAGAAAATTAGCAGGAGTTTCTGTTAAATTAGCCAGCAAATATGTGGAAATGAGAACATGTGTTGAGTTAGTGGACTGCATGAAGTTCAGTGGACTGTAGTAAAATTGAGTCTTATATTATGCTCAGGTTGACAGAACAAGAAACTGGAGAACAAAACCCCAGAAATGTTTGCTCCTCAGTGAAACTAAGACATAAATTAAAACTTGTAAGAGCTTCGGTTAAATAATTTGTTTTTTTTACTGAACTGTGAGCTTGTCCTCTATAAAACCAAATCACAACCAATAGACAATTCTAAAAATACTATCATATTACTTATTCTCGGGTTGTCATGTAAGACAGCTCTTAAAAAAGTTAAAACAAGCATATTGTTGAATTAATGCGACATTGTAACTGGAGTGTTGAAAATATCTACAATTAGAAAAAAAAAGGCAAATAATGTCATTTATATGCATGTGCAGATGAGATTTTAATAGTAGTTTCAGCTTAGCATATAGAGACTTTGACAAAAATTTTAGACATGAGGAAGGGGAAATTGGATCATTGTTTGAATAATGAGAACCATTTTGTGTGAAGTAAAAAATATTTTTTATATGGATATAGATAAAAAGAATAGCTGTGACTTGTGCGACTGAAAGAATTGTCTTATGGTTTTTTTTCGATGATGATTGAGAGGCAAATTAATTACTTTTTCAGTGTCATTTTAAGCTTTTTCTCCATTAGCCTGCAGCCAGAAAAGGCATTGTGCAGGGATCACGAAAGATGTGACCCCCTGCTCAGGAAATGTTAATATCAACTGTATATTAATTTATTCTTTCTCCCGGGTAGAAAAAAATCATTATCTATAATGTATTATGCCTATTCTTTATTACTAAAATTTAGAAAAGTTGTGAAAGAGTAAATCAAAAATCCACAATAATTTAGATGATTAAGTTTTCATCTCAGCATGGAGGCAGAGTAGTGCATTTTGAGCTAGCAGAAGAATTTACATACAACCTCATGAAATTTTTAATTCTTTAGCTTCTAAATCTAAGCAATATCACACAAAAAAGGACATCGCTCAAATATTATAGTTCTGTGAAAATGCATCCAGGCTTGGTTTTGTAGATAAATGGATGCAAGCCAAAATAAATACAGTTGTAGCAGTTAATCAATTAACTTTTACAAAACCTATACCTCCTATTATGTTTCTAATGTTATGGGACATAAACCATGACCCTATTGGACTTTTAGCGGACATGGATTTTGGAAAATCCTCTAAGTTCTAAATAACCTTGTGGTGAGTGATTTATTTCATGGAAGATATTGTGGATTGTGGATTTCTTTCCCTTTTTTTCTTTGTTTTTGTTCAATGCATTCCAGTGCGAAATTCAAAATTTCCTTTTAAAGGGATCCAATGACCCTTCAGGCCAATGAGATTATCAAGTAATACTGAGAACACTACTGCAACCTCTTATCTTTTGGGAGTCACATTTAATTCAATGATCTAGTGTTTATTCAACACAATTCAATCATTTAGCTCCTTTAAGCTTATTACATTTTTTACCATGACACAGTGCAACCATGGTAAATTTTTCTGCTTCACTAGAAACTATTGTAAGTTATGTCTTTTTGAATTGGGATGAAAAAAAATACCTCCATTTCACCTTGTCAATAAGCACTCAATGTATAAATTTTGTCCATCGCTCTATCAAATACCAACTGTTACCATTTTAACAAAAATGAATAAGTATTTCACTGAAGTTACCTGGATAGATGCTCCAACTAACTAAAAATATCTTTGCCACTGCACCCCATTAAATCATTTGGTAATTATCCAGTATTGTGAAAAAAACATGCAATGTATGAAACAGGTTTTGTTATATGATGTAGAAGATCAGAATTACAAAAAATACCTGAGTTGATAACTGACCTGATTTGAAGTTTAGCATTATTCATACAGCAGCAACAGGATACAGGTATTACACCCTTGATGGGTACCACTGATAAGCAGGTTCCATACAAAAAAAAGCACAACAAATAATCAGGGTTTAAAAGAGGGCATTGGTTTTATTTGTATGTAATAGTTATTGACTCCAAGTCTCCTGGTAGATTACACTACAGTTGATAGGTGTAAATGGATGACGCAGCATGCCATCAACAGCTCCACTTTCTGGCGAGAGGAGGGAGTGTAGGTTGATATCACTTATAGGTCTTCATGTGCCATAATCCATCATTCAGATAGTGAACATTCTCAATTCCAATGCCTTTGTTGACTTTTTCTCTGTACACAAAACACAAGTTACATTTAAATCAGACATCAGAATGAGGGACCCATTAAAATTTCCTACAGTCATGACGTACAAAGACCTTACATGCTTTCTGCAGACATTTTCATGACGCCAACGCAAAGTGCATGTTGTTTGCCCTCCGCCATTATGGCCTGCATTCACTTGTCAAGGATACACTCAAGAAGTACGGTGAAGAAATGCGACAAATCTAAATACTCTAGGGGGCGTTGTTGCAAATCATGAAAATATATCTGACTTGCCTTCGCAGTTGTATTCTGCAGAGCTGAAATTTTAAATGGCATCGTAGATTGGAAAAGGATACAACCACTGTTTCAGATTCTGCCGGATAAAGTTTGGCTCCAGGTGATGTCAATCCGGGGCACATGATGTTTGCCCCACTCAAGACAAATTTTATGGCCCCTTTGTCGACTTGCTGATGTGGGAGAATGAAAGGATCTATGAGGAAAGATATGTTTGTTAGAGAATTAAGTACTTTTAAGTACATTTTAGTAGTATTCATCAACTAATAACGTGAAATCTTACATTTATGTAACAGTCTTAGGGTGGGGTAGAATGGTCCTTCTCTCTGTCTGAAGAAGAGTAGCTCTCCATTGACCGTCAATATTTCAATGTGTTCATGGCTGTCAGGAGAACAACAGACTGTAGAAATTTCGTTGCACAGAAATGAGACAATGAAACGAAAATTCATACCATCTCACTATTTTGACAGGGTCCTTTTTTGGCATTATATGATTGAGCCATGCTTCGATGTCAGGAAACTGTTCCAACAGATTGTTTTTGATCCCTTTTATCACAGACGTTTTCAGCTGGATACAGTTAGACACATTTTCTTTTTCATCAAATCTGCAAGATAACAGAACCATATTATTAATTTATTTACCTATGGATATTCAAGTACAGAACCAGTCAGTGGCACTTCACACACAGTGTGCATTATTATTAACACAAAGTTTGCTTCATGATATACTTCATTATCATACAATTGGCACAATACAACACATGCATTTCAAATGTTACCATATGATGCAAGTAAACTGGTATTTTTAAAGAGGCTGTCAAAATATCTCCAATTTACTATGAAATAAATTTGTCAATGCGTTTGCCTCCAAAATTCAAGCTAATATGGCTTTAGAAAAGTATCTTTATTCTATTTTTCTTACAGGGGCCTTTAGCAATGACGATTTTGATCACTTAAACACTAACAATTTGCAAGGACAAAAATATCCTGCGTTCACAAATATGAATGGATGATCTTCAGCGAGGCTTTGACTTACAGAATGTTTCAAGGCATCGGAAACATCACACAGAATGAGGCAGCTAGGCCGCAGATCTTAAACATTATGACGAAAACTGTTCAATACATGTCTGATGGTAGCAAAATTTGAACAAGCTGGAAAGCACGGCAGCTAATGTATTAGCGTTAGCCAGAACATGGTAGTAATTAGCTACGTACTTTTTAAACATCCTGGTTGGTCACAGTGTCTACCGTCCCGTACCGAATCAAAACGTGTCCCAAGTTGCTACTAAAGAGCCGAAGAACCAGAAAAATTACAAAAATCCAACAGATCTACCAAAAGATACTCTATACTTTCACGCCTGCTTAGTGGGGACGGGCCAGCATTGCGAAGACACCTTACGTCGTTTTACTACAGTTGTATCGTTACACGGCAGACCAGGCGCTTTCCCGTTGCTTGGGTGTAACACTGAAACACATCTTCTCACCAACATATATTTAGGTTTGTAACATCTTTATTTGTAAACATCCATCTTCAATACGTTAATTATCGTCCACTAGACCTCCGTTGGAGGTTATAGCTAATGTTAAGAACGTTCTATAGTGACACTACCATGCTGAACCCCATACATTGCACAGATAAGTAGAAACTTTCTCAATGGTGTGCACAAAACACAAACATCCATAGATGTGTGTTATATGCATCTACCTATACATAGATAAACGATATTTTATTTTGTATGGTGTTCCACAAGAAACAAGACTATCAAACAAATCAGTACATATTGCATTCTTACGTGAGTTGTGCATGTCGACTACTTGAGTAACAGTCAGCATATATTCACATTCAAATGTGAAGTGTCTTATTTAACCAGTAATCCAGCAAAACAGTGCATCATAAAGAGGCACGGTCTTTACACAAGCGGCGACACTGCCATGGATATACATGTATAACAAATATGTATATGGTGCTGAAATAAATGTATGTATCACTGAAAATGAAGTTAGAAAAAAGAATGACAAATTAAGCAAAAAAGTAGGAAGATGGGATGGCGCCATCTTGTGGTCAAACGCCTAACAACAGGTAGTCGACATAAAAAAACATGCTTTGTCGAAAGTACTTTTGTACAAAGTACTTCCGGTGGGGTCACCGACTAGTTTTTAAGAGAGATTTTTTCCCCGTTTTACCAACAGAGCTTTTATGGTCAAGTGAGACCAAATCTCATCCATTTGATTTTTTTTTGTCCGTAACCATCTTTAACCGCCGTTTTACAGAACTGTTGTCCTAGAAAGACTACATAACGCGGTTAGACGAACGCGGCGAAAGAGGAAGCAATAGCCAACCATCTTTCTTCTTATGCTAGCAATAACAAGAAAGAGATAAAGCTAGGTTGAAGTGGGGCTCTGTAGTTTTCTTTACATTTATTGCCTATTTTCACGGTGGTAGAAAAACCAGTGTGAACGCGCCTCGTGCTCGGGTAGACGAACTCCCTCGGACGTTGAGCTCATCCTCCGGCTAGCCTGGAAGTTTCGGATTTAAAGACTGGCTGTTGAGAATTAGAATTCCCGTTTTTTCATGTTTCCAACAGGTTTATCTTCCCCTAATCCCCCACCACCGCCAACCCAGGAGGCTAGAACAACGGCTACTGATGTCAAAAACGACAGCGGTAACATCACATCTCCAAAGAAGAGGAAAATAAACGGCTCAGAGAGGGAAGAAACAACCGACTCAATCTCCCCTTCGCCTCCCAAGACCCTGAATTCCTCTTCCTCCTCCTCCTGCTCTTCCACTCCTGTGCACATTCAGAAGAAGTTGAGGTTTGAGGATTCGGTGGATTTCATAGGACTGGATGTGAAAATGGCTGAGGAGGCTGCAGCTGCTGCTTCGTGCTCTAATAACAAAAGCAAAGCCATGTTCCTGCCCGGTGGCGTGGGGCACCATGCAAACGGACTGACGAAAACCGCAGGCTCCGGGACCTTTTCCAGCAGTAAACCCGGTGCAGCCAAGAAACTAGTCATCAAGAACTTCAAAGGTAGCAGACACTCTAAGGGACACCGAAATCACCGAAAGCTCCGTAATAATCTCTGACATCTACATGCAACTTAATTAAGGTTGCCGCAAATTCCGAGATCCTTTGATATTACCCCTACTGGCTTATTTGTTGTGTAATTCTGTTACGAGACTCGACATAGTTTCGGACCGACTTTATTGGACCGACCCTAAAGGGTGCTTCATTAGAGAAAAAGATACACTAAACACATTCTTAGGTAGTTAATAAAGACGAAGGAGAAACACGATCCAGTCGTATTTTCAGAATAAGGTGACAGAGACTTGCGGATGACTGACACCAGATTTACGAAAGTCAAAGATCATTAGTGACCTAGTGCTTATCACAGTGGCCTTTTTTTTAAATAGCTAAAACTTTGAATCTTAAAACATCGTACTTTTAGAGGTTCTAAAAACAATGATTAAAAAAGTTAGTAGCGTGTCCAAAGTAAATGTACTGGACAACAGATTGTGTTATGAGGTGCAGCATAGTTTGATACAAATTTTATTGACCCAAAAAGCTGCATCCTCACTAGAAAATTCTGAAAAAACACAAGCTACATAACTCTTTGACACTATTAGTTACTGGAAGATGACTTGAGATTTACAATACAAGGTCTTGTCAAAATTAGGTTTAATATAGAAAAAGGTTATAGTGTATATATGACAGACACCTGGTTATTTGATTATTATCAGTTGTTAGGTCATCAGCCCGCAAGTTAATCAAACCAAAACTTTGATTGATATGTACCTGACATCGTAAAACAATACCCATTGTCAACTCGAAAAAGGCTCAAATATATCAACATGTTATATGCTATTTATTGTGATGCAGGAAAAAAAAACACTTATTCTTAGGTGTATTCTTTTATTAAAGCAACACCATACACGGTGGGATTCTGCTGCTTTGAACATAATTTATATTATTGGACATACAGTTGTGTGAAAGTACTGAGGATGGTTTCATCGATATTGCCAACTCTAACACAAATCAGGACATTAATAACCACTGACTGAAGTAATTTGATATCTTGAGAGGTTAGAGGCCAGCTAATATGGAATATTTGTGAAGGACGTTGATAAAAACTTTAGAGGGAGAAAATATGACAGATTTCTAAATTGTAGGTAAACGATGGCAATGACAATAAATTTCCAATAGGCTGACAGACTTTTCCACTTGGATTGTACATATACTGCAAAGATATCTCCATGCAAAGTTACTTAGACGGCTGCCTTAGGTGTCTTAATAAAAAATTTAAAAAAAAATCAACATTATTATACAATACAACTAGTGTGCAACCTTGTTTGTCCACTGGCAGCATAGCTTGTGACAGCATTTAGGTTACAGTGTAGCTTAAAACCAACACTGCCGCTGCAAAAATATGCTGTGGAACAGTTACTTTCTTTTTCTTCAAACTTAACTGACAATATCCGACAAGGACGAAGCAATGGAATACCATTGATATTAACAATGGTAAACTATGGGTGCCAGCGTTGTTTCTGACTTACCATAAAACACCATCCTGTTTGAGCTGATCAACAGCTGCCTGATCAGCTGTGATGTGTGTTTCTCTGGTCTCCCTCTACTTCATGTGTTACAGGCAGGCCTAAGGGCATAAACAATGAGTCTAGGTGCCCTCTGCTGTATATTATGTGATTAACCCATTTTTACATGTCCCAAGTTATCATTTTCAATACTGTATTGTCTAATAAGTTTTTGTAACTGAACATTTTGGTAAAGTACATATCATGACATATCTAATGTATCTGCCATAGGCTTAGTTTTGGGGCAAATCAGCCAGCAGATTCAGTCAACTGTTTAATCAGTCTGGCTTTAACACTGATATTTGATTTTGGTTAATATTAGCAATTTTGTTAATATTTAGATGCGATGAATGACAGGACAGAATGATCAAGAGGACATCCACTGTCAAGGCCTGCTAGATTTGACCATGACCAGAACATTTTGTGTTTTGCTATGTATACAGAAAAGCCCAAATTACCAGAGAACTACACACAGGAGACCTGGCAGAAGCTTAAGGAGGCTGTTGAGGCCATTCAGAACAGCACTTCAATCAAGTACAATCTAGAGGAACTCTATCAGGTATCGCACCGGTTTACTTTGTTGTCTCTGGATATTTACTGCCCTCTTATCATGCTCAAACACTTCACTTAAAAACTGTCTTATTGTCACTTTTTTATGCCCCTAGGCTGTTGAGAACCTCTGCTCCCATAAGATATCTGCCAAGCTTTACAAACAGCTCAGGGCAGTGTGTGAAGACCACATCAAGGCACAGATTGACCAATTTAGAGAATATCCTTTCCCTCAAACTAAGTAACTAAATGTGACTTACTGATATCATAGTACTCCTACTGCAATAAAACTGTACTATCCTTAATGTTGTTATTACGGATGCCCTGGACAGTGTGCTTTTCCTGAAAAAAATTGACAAGTGCTGGCAGGATCACTGCAGACAAATGGTACGTTTAACAATTGTAGCTAGTGAAGTAGAAAACTCGCTGTTACCTAGCGTAATTTATTTCACTTTGCATGGTGTATCTGTTGGATCAGATATTAGATAAGTCGTGCTGAAGACAGTAGAAGAGAAAGAACAGAAGCCAGTTAAAAGAATTTTCGGCGGTAGTAAAAACAATGTTCTTCTAATGTTGCTCACAAAGAATTTTAGCTATATTCTAAAAGTGACCTTGTGTTTTCAAACACAAAGGCTTCATTCAAATATTCTTAAAAAAATGGCCTGAATGAATAAGATAGTGACACTATAATACTCAGAGAATGTGTCTTGATCATTCTTACACAAAGGCTGAGTTAGGAGCTCTTACAAATATTTTCAGAATGGTTTTGCAAAGATGGTCCCTGAAGCCCAGTCTGTTATAAACGATTCTGCGTCTTCTTATAACAGAAATTTGCCTCACAGCAGTGCAATACTAGGACATTTTTGCGGATTATGTTTGAAATAGATGCAGTGTCTCTTTCATTTTAGCAGAGGGTTAAAATTACATAACATACATAGTACATTGGTTGAGCTAGTCTGCTTAATTTCAATATTTGTTGTTATTTCTCAGATCATGATTCGAAGTATTTTTTTATTTTTGGACCGCACCTACGTTTTACAAAATTCAATGCTGCCATCCATCTGGTGAGTCATCTCTGAAGTTGGTCTGTCACAAATATTTACACCATTGTCCTCCAAAGGTAAATGTACAACAAGCTGCTCCTCTTTACAGGGACATGGGTCTGGAGCTGTTCAGATTTTACATCATCAGTGACCTAAAAGTCCAGAGTAAAACTATCGATGGAATATTGTTGCTCATTGAGAGGGAGCGAAATGGCGAGGCAATAGATCGCAGTCTGTTGAGGAGCCTGTTGAGTATGCTCTCTGACCTACAGGTGACCCAGTGTTTTTGACATGTCTGTTTCACCTAATGAAGGAAACTCCTCTCTAAATCTAAATTCAAAAGCCAGAATTAGCTGAATTTTTAAATTGTGCTTTTTGGCAGCTGTATGTTGTTTTTAGTCCCACCTCACATGTTGTAATAGCTGTCAGTATCCCCTTGACAAATTGTTTTAATGAAACCATTCTTTTCTCTGGCTGTGACAGATTTATCAAGATTCCTTTGAACAGCGCTTTTTGGAGGAAACTAATCGACTATATGCTGCAGAGGGTCAGAGACTGATGCAGGAGAGAGAGGTAATTTATGTGACTCTCGTTTTATTGTTTCACTATATCTTTCTATTTATAATGACTAAATGACCAATTTTAGACAGTATGCTTCCACCTCAAACGTTGAGTGCAGACACAAGATATTATTTATTATTATATTATTTATTTACTTATCAACTGTGGCATTGGGGTTGGAAAGTCTTGGAAAACACAAAAATTCAATTACAGCTACAAAAATAGTCATACATCAGAGGAGAGACAAATGATACACAAACTTGTCTACCATTTATGGCTTCAGTAGTGTTTAGATGTGCTTTTTTTGTATGTACTGTCTTTTTAATTTGGCAAAGGACACATAATTTCCTGTTATCAGATCAAGTTTTGACTGCATAGATTTGCAATATTGATAAACATTTACCTTGACTGTTTCTAAAATTACACACAGGGAGCTAAAGGTACCTTGTTTTATCACATTTATTGGTTTGTTTTTTATTTGTAAATAAAATCAATCATCAGTAACTTGAATTGCTTGCTATTGATATCTGAAAGTGCCATGAGCAAAGCGATAATTAGTCATTTCTGAAATTTGCAAATAAGACAAAAAAGTCAACAAAAAAATACCTGAAAATTAGCTTCAAGCATTACCTGATAGTATTTAAACCAATTTCAATAAATTGTATTAAACTATAAAAAGGACCGAATACTGGATAAAGATGTAACAAAATAAATGCCAAGACATTAGCAGGGATTCACAAGAATAAGCACATAGGTTTCAGAAAACCAATGGAATTTGTATATTTTAAGTCCAATACATGACCTGTTCCAGAAATCTTATAATTCATAAATTAGCATATAATGAGCTATCTATTAAAATGTTCCTCTGACTATTCCAGGTACAGATTTTTATCCATAATTTTCTGACCTATTGTCCCAGTCTTTTGCTTAGTCAGTAAATCATTTCTATGTTCTGCATATGCATTTAAATTTCATTTTTTGTTTTTTTTCTGTAACTATTCCAGGTACCAGAATATCTCCATCATGTCAACAAACGCTTGGAGGAGGAGGCTGACAGAGTCATCACATATCTAGACCAGAGCACACAGTGAGTTTTGGTTTTGTGTACTCTGTAAAAACTGGAGAACTCAACGTAACCTAAGCTGTTTTCTCTCTTAGAAAACCGCTCATTGCTACAGTAGAGAAGCAGTTGCTTGGTGAACATCTCTCTGCAACGCTGCAAAAAGGTAGTCCAGTCAGGCACTTTACTTATTTTTGTTATAATTTCAAGAAAACCATACATTTCAGAATTGATTCTGTCAGTTTATTTGCCCAGGCATCTGACTTGTGTTGTTTGACACTTTCAGGGCTCACTCACCTGCTTGATGAAAACAGAATTCAGGATCTTTCTCTTCTCTATCAGCTTTTCAGCCGAGTACGAGGTGGTGTTCAGGTCCTCCTGCAGCACTGGATAGAGTACATAAAGGTCTGTCATACTTAAAATGAGTTGCATTCGACAATGAGCCTTATCTATTACTCATGTTACTTTTTGACATTTGGGAGTGTCAAGTAGGCCAATGTGATCCAATTGAGTCAGATTTATATTTCTAATTATCAAGTTTTATTGAAAATTGTTCTGCCTTAAAAACAATTACAAGAGCAATGTTCCTGTGGCTGATCTTAAATAAAATTACAACAAAAAAAGTTGTTCTCTAAGAAACTTATTTGTTGATATTAATTCATATGATTAATTTTTTGACAGAAATCTAAAATACAAGTTTTTATTTATTTCTTTCGTTATTTTATTCAAGTTGTCCCGTGAACCCTTCTATTTTGTTTTGAATGTGCATCTTTGGTATTCACGGTGTCACTGATTTCCTCTTCTAGGCGTTTGGAAGCACGATTGTAATCAATCCAGAAAAAGATAAAACAATGGTGCAAGAGTTGCTGGACTTTAAAGACAAAGTGGATCACATTATTGATGTGTGCTTCTTGAAGAATGAAAAATTTGTGAATGCCATGAAGGAGGCTTTTGAAACGTTCATCAACAAGCGGCCAAATAAGCCTGCAGAACTGATAGGTTGGTGTCCATTCCAATGCTTGAAGCTACTACGCAGCTGATTGTTTGGCAATTTTGAGTAAAATGCACTATTATTCATAAATGTGCTTGTTTATCACAGCAAAACATGTGGACTCAAAGTTAAGGGCAGGAAACAAAGAGGCAACAGATGAAGAACTGGAAAAGATGCTGGATAAGATAATGATCATATTTAGATTCATCTACGGTAATACTAAGTTTTCTATTTGTTTCAGTGTTGTTTTGCACATGGCAGTTGTTACATGGTGAAGTATATTTGCATTTATAAAATATTTTTCAGGAAAAGATGTTTTTGAAGCCTTTTACAAAAAGGACCTAGCCAAGAGGTTACTCGTTGGAAAAAGCGCCTCAGTTGATGCAGAAAAGTCCATGTTGTCAAAACTAAAACATGGTTGGTTCAATCAATCAGCACATCGTCTCTAATTACGTGCAAGTATTTCTATATAAAATCACAGGGATGGTCATCATTAATTTCTGATCTTTTTGACTTTTCACCAGAATGTGGTGCAGCATTCACCAGCAAACTTGAGGGAATGTTCAAAGACATGGAGCTTTCTAAAGACATTATGGTGCAGTTTAAACAGGTAAGAGTTAAATCAGTGTTTCAAATCTGAAACATATGAATGTGGCTCAAATTGGTACCATGAGTATTTGAACAGGAGGAAATTGCAGTAATTTTCATTACATAGTAAGAAATTGTAAATGTGTTTGGTGCCATGAAACTGAATTTTTGAACACTATAGCTGTTGGATGTCACATGTCTCATCTTTGTTTCTGCAGTATATGCAGTGCCAAAATATACCAGGCAACATTGAGCTGACAGTGAACATCCTAACAATGGGTTACTGGCCAACATACGTCCCAATGGAAGTTCACCTGCCTCCTGAGGTTTGAGACAAAAAAATATTGTATTTTCTGAAAGTACTAATTTTATAACCTGCCATACAGTAAATACATTTGCCGTTGCTTCAAAACACCTGTTATTTTTGTCCAGATGGTTCGACTGCAGGAGATCTTCAAGACCTTCTACCTAGGCAAACACAGTGGCAGAAAACTCCAGTGGCAATCAACACTAGGACATTGTGTCTTAAAGGCTGAATTTAAAGAAGTCGGTGGCTTTACGTCTGAGCAATGATTTTTTTTTTCTCACTTGTCTAAAAAATCTCAATGGTACCTATCCTCTACAATATTTATCAAACCAGGGCAAGAAGGAGCTACAAGTGTCACTTTTCCAAACTCTTGTACTGCTGATGTTCAATGAAGGTGAAGAGTTCAGCCTGGAGGAAATTAAAGTGGCCACAGGAATTGGTATAACATATGATTGTCATGACAGCATCTTCAAATTTGTTATCCTGCACCAGTGACCTAGAACCCCATGTGTATGCTTGTTTGCAGAGGACAGTGAGCTGCGTCGGACTCTGCAGTCACTTGCATGTGGAAAAGCTAGAGTGCTCACCAAAATCCCAAAAAGCAAAGATGTGGAGGACGGTGACAAATTTTCTTGTAACGATGAATTCAAACACAAGCTTTTCAGAATCAAAATAAATCAGATCCAAATGAAAGAAACGGTACATCTACTGCATTATTTTTCTTTCCGCCCTTCAAGGCTGTCTCTCGATATTAAGCCAGAATTTGCACTGATTTTTGCTTTTCCCCCTGTAGGTTGAGGAACAAGCCAGCACAACAGAAAGGGTCTTTCAAGATCGGCAGTATCAAATTGATGCTGCCATTGTCCGTATCATGAAGATGAGAAAGACTCTGAGCCATAATCTTTTGATGTCAGAGGTGTACAACCAGCTCAAGTTCCCTGTCAAGGTGATTAGCTCTGTCCTGAATTATCTTTGGGCATTTTGTTTGTGTTCAGTTGGGTGGACATACAACATTGATTCCAAAACTCGAAATGCATTTGCTAAATGATTGCAAATGGACATGCAAGTATCTGATTGTTTGATGTATTTTTATTTTTTTCATTGACAATTTTGCCTGTTTGCTGTCTCACCCATCGTAAAACAAGTTTTTTGTACAGTAAGGAGGCAGACACCAGTCCTCACTTTGCTTAGAGTTCAGCTTTCAAAAACACAGTGAACAAAACAATGACATGTTTTGGACAAGAAGAATCAATCAGCAAACCTTTAAAACATAGGATAACAGTAAATGCAAATAACAACAAAAGTATCAAAATATAGTAAAAATATAAGCATGAAGATAGATCGAAATAACTTTGTCTTTATAGATATGCAAGCTCAAAAGGTAGAAATTAGAATGTGAACATTCACAGTAGTAAATTTTCTGTGCATGACAATAAAGTGTTAATATAGTGTCTTAAACTGTTGATATTGAGTTAAAGAGTCTGATGGTCTGATTGTAAGAGCTGCTTTTCAGTTTTTTGGTGTGTGCAGTCTGTCACCTGAGCCATCTGTGAATGATATCAAGAATGAAAGACAAAAAAAAAAACTTGAGACTTAGATTTACTTGATTATCCCTTCTCATAACTACAAGCTTTGGTCAATGACTGCCAAATGGAATTTCTGATACCTACTAAAGAGACAAATTGGCACAATGGGGCAGCTGTAGTCTTCATCTAACAGGGATTCACTATCATCTCAACCACACCTAAGGTTCATAGTGGTAAGGTTGTATTAGACATGTTATCCTAAGTACATTCCTACTTGCCACATCCTTAAATATGAATTATTTATGATGAAAGTGAAGGTATTGATCATCCACAAGGAATGATGCCCAAACAAAGATGGAAAATTAACTTGATATAATCCTTGCAGATATTTGGCTAAATCTGAACACAATATTATACATAATACAAAATTTGATCAGATGTAGTTCTTATTTTTAGAAGCTGGTTAACAAAAATAAAACAAGTATTCATTGGGTTAATTGAATACATTCCATTGGTTGAAATAGCTCATTTTATTTGATAATCTGTCCATTGTCTCCAGTCTATTAAGTAGCTCCTTCTCTGCTAATGATCCAATTATTCATATAGATGACACATTTTTTTATGATTTTAGAGTTGAGCACCAAAATGAACCTAAAGCAAGTTTTCCTGAGGAAGTGGAATGGCTCACATAAATCAGCATTTCACTTCAAGAGTAAAAATACCTTCTGCATGTCAGCTCTTAACATTTGCCCCCACCTTGTTCTTCCTTCCAGCCTGCTGACTTGAAGAAGAGGATAGAGTCTCTTATTGACAGGGATTACATGGAACGCGACAAGGAGAATCCCAATCAGTACAACTATGTGGCTTAGAGTACAACAAAGTGACAGAAAAGGAGATGGTCACTTCAGGCTCAAAGCACTTCAGAGTGATCAGTCACCAGATCTTTTGCCCCATTTGATGTTCACCATTACCATCTTCAACCCAGCAACCGACCAGTGAATGGATACTGCTCCACAGGATTTGTCAGGGGACTTGTGATTCTGTGGACTGCATGTCCATTGACAATTTTCTCAGTGGTCCCTGAGAAAATTGGGTGACCTTGGACAAAGAAGAAACACAGATGCTATTCTGTTTGCTTTTTTTAAATGGAGGGGAAAATATTTATTTTCAAACATAGATTCCTTTTTGTCCATAGTTTGAATCAGTATGCGCATTGTTATCAAGTCACGTTTGCCATTTTTTTTGTCCACTCAGTATGCTGACACTTATCATTGCTCTAAATGTATGACACGTTGGAAAGAAAGAGGTTGAAAAAAATAAATTATGCTTGTTTCTTCAGTCACTCAAAACTAGAGACAATTGGACTAACATTTAATTCATAAAAGTGAATAATGGGTGGTGTCTCTGTGACAGCATCAAAGTTTTGAATTTTAAGGTCACATCCTAACTGAATGGAGATCTGAAAAGACGAAGTACAAAGTAGCATATGTGCCAAAAAAGGAGCACCTCTTGTTTTCAAGCTGCTAAAACAGTTCAGATGTACAAGTATTTGTATTTTGTTTCTCATTCATTTCTTTGTACATGGTTGTACAGTACAATTTAAACAATACATTTACATTCAAGTAGGTTTTGTTAACCCGTAGAAAGTTTGCCGACGGCAGTTTCATTTCACGTTTAACAACCCGACCCCCTCCTTCCCCCCCGCCCTATTATGTCAAATATACTCATTTCTTTGTCAGCCTTTTCGAAAGGGCAAGACAATGAGGGGAATCGAAACGATCGGCCCATCATTTGAGAGTAAAACATGATCAAGACATGCCCTTATTTGTATGCGTCTGTTAGGTTTATCGCTTTAGATTAAACTAACTTTCAATCTGGTTTGCTTTCGAGACTCATTGCACTTGTGACTGTTTTACAGCAACAATTCGGTCGGTGTTCGACTTGCGTTGTGGTTATTAAAGGGAATACAGTAGAATGATTAACCCTATTAAAGGCAAAGGCAGGAACAGTTACGGAGTCACCCGACTCCTCCCGCTCTGACACATCGCACCCTGTCATATGACTTCCATTTCTTGGTACAGTCGGCAGCGGCTCATTTTCCCCAATTCGCCAAAGAGATTATCGCTTTCTGGCACTCTGCGCAATCAACACCAACACCACCCGGCTATCATGCTGCGATACGCTGCATTCACTCTGTTCCTCACTCTCGGAATCGGTATGTATCATGATAAATCTGCCAAGCGATACAGTGAGCGAGATAGAATCGGAACTGAAGTGACGTGATTCAACTTGTGGGACACCCTGGGGCCTGACGTCTCGGGCTATCAACATTCTCATGCAGAATAGAAATTGGGAAATGCTTACCAAAATTCACATATAGCTCTTATGCTGCAGGCGAGTTAAATGTGAAGGCCTTTACCAGAATAAATATAAACTGTTGACCGTTGGAACCTCCCTATCGTCATGTTTTGCTAATATGGTTAGCCTTTTGCTAATTGTTACCTACGTCAACATCGTCGGTCGGATGTCGCAAACCTGCTAATATAGGTCTAAACTGTATCAGCTTACACAATGTTAAAACATGTGGGATTTTGCAGTTTCACGGCACAATTTTCGCTGAAAAACACTTTAAATTCAACGTTAAAGTGTGCTACGCATGACGTTGCTATGAGGAAATCTTTAAGGTTAAGCTAACTCGGTGCTCATACTCGCACCTCGTTTTGAACGTTGAATCATGGCATAATAGTTGCTTAGATGTTATTGGAGATCTTTGCTGAGTTCAATTTGCCAACATGTCGCAAGATTAACAGGGTTAAATGAGGGGGAAACGTTCTCGGCTAAATTGTGCAAGCTTCCCGAATTAGCGTTGTCGGCATTTGTGGGCTTGTACAATTGACGGGGCGAAATTTCCCGTCTTACGCGGAAGCAACGGCACAAACGATAAAGTCACAGGAAGCAATTTATGTCATCAGACGCAGAATTGCAGTGACACCCTTGAACAAGCTGTCGTTATTTATATGGCGATCGAGTTTCACGAAACCATAGAATTTTATATGCATTTCAGAATAGATATTTGGTCTATGGCCTTTGTGGAATTTCAGTTATGTTTTCATTGCACATATTCTTATCTTGTTTCCTTAAAGCTTGCATTTACAGTTTGACCAAAACTCTTGCTCACATAAAATTTAAACAGCAACAGCATGATTTTCTATAATTCTTTAAATGGCTTGTAAAAGTTCTTGGTTATTACTTTTGAGCATCTGGGCATGTATTCATTACATAGGGATCATAGTACTTGCAATACCCGAACATTTAGAAAAGAAGAGCTACACTTTTGCCTCAAAGTGATTGTATATTACTATCAGTCCGTTTAATAATTACTCTTCCCCCAAGTTTTTTTTTTCATATCCACAGATGTGAAGGTAGTGCAAACATCAAAGTATAAAATGTCATATTCAAAATCAAATGGTGTATTATTCAAGCAAAAACAATTTTTAGTTGAAATAACAGAAGCCAGGCCAAGGTCCATCGAGATAAACGACATGGTTTTGATGGAATGCTTTGTCATTCTCTGTACAGTTCCTCCTCACAATTCTCATATAACATGTTACTGCAGCAACCAACATGAATTAAGAATCAAAATGGTGATCAAGCAAACGTGTTGTTTGCTCAGCCCAAATACACTGTTGCATGCCACCAGACCTATAAACTTCTATTTTATTGCTTGACTAAGCATCTAAGTAAAGGAAATTAGAGTAAAGGGTACCAGTTCGATCTATTTGAAAGACTTTCCAGACCATTCTGTTCTTATGATTTATTGATTGATCGCTTATTTTTTGGTTAATTGCCTGCTTAGATTTACGTAGTCCCTTGCTCTTTTGAATGGGGCTCATTATTATTTTCCTGGATTAAACAATCAATTGAAAGTGATGAGCAAATGATAAAAATGTGTTCAGTATTAACAGAGGAATTTACCTTAAAAAAAGCATACACCAAAAAAACTAAGATAATAGACTATTTTGAGATGTAAACTGTCCATTCAAAGTGATAGATTCCACATTTTGTAGAAAAAAACTTGAGAAAAATCTAGGATATAATAAAAAAGTTATGTTCTTGCCCTCGTTGGCAGCACACTCAGTGGAGAGACTGGATGACCTTGATAATAAAACACACACACACACACACACACACACACACACATAGTGAATGCAATGGAGATCATTCATGTTATTTGTTTTTCTTTCCAGAAATCTACCTGTCACATGGTACTGAGGTGATGTTCAAAGATAAAGCTGGCAATTTATGCATGTATGCCAATCTCAGGGTCAACTTTTCAGTCTCCTATGAAGTCACTGGTGATACAGTAAGTGACTTTTAAGGATCAATTTCAACATATCAATCTCTTCCATTTGAATTCAACATGAAATTGTTGCACTTTCAAACTTACCAGAAAGCAGTAAAATTCCTATCTGTCAGCATTTTGCTAGGATTGTTTTCCTGTGCTTATCCTGTCACTGTTCTCTCCCTTGGCCGTGATGTTTTGCCACAGAAAGCAGCAGAGACTATTACATGAAATTTATTTACTATATTTGATGTCACAGAGATTCACATTAAGCATCATCTTCAAACCTGAGATATTTGCAGGGGTGAAAGCTCATCTTGTTAGACATATAGTTGTTAAGGCATATGTTTTTATTTTGTTCTCTTCATTGAACTGTAAATAACTACAACTCCTTTCAAACAATCCCTTTTTTAAACTAAAGCCTGGGTGTCTTTCCTGGACTAACACTCTGCCAAGTTATTTTCCTTTCATTTGTTTGTTCATTAAGTTGTTCACAAAATGACTCTGATAACTTTTATTTTTCTCTTCTCAGAATGAAACAGCAAAATTTGAACTTCCCGCTAATGTCACATCTGACAAAAGTGCATGCAGTGACACCAGCTCGCTGTTGAGGCTCGATTTTGGAGGACACTCCTGGAGCATGAACTTCACCACGAAAGGGAAAGTATACCAGGCAGATTCCATTATGTTTTCCTACAGTCTCAGCGACTCATCTATTTTCCCGAATTCTACAACAAATGGTAATTTCTACATATCATTGTAGCTGGAAGGGGTATTATGGTATATGTATTTTATCCTAAACAGTCAAGAGTTCAGGTCATACAGTCATACTGATAATACTTCGCAACCTTGTGTGAAACTGATGTACAAGTCTTTATCAAATTCTTCTTGATGTGCAAGGTGTATTAGACTTCTATGTAATTGATAGAGGTTCTGCTTTGTGTCAAGAAAAGTCATGAGGGCCAAGAGACAAGGTCAAGGGGGATAAAGACAAACAATTTCAGGATCAGAGACTGTATTGAAGAACTTGATATATTGTTCCATTTGGTCCACTTTAATTTCAGGAAAATGTCTGGATTATTATGACTGGGGGAAAAACAACTCAGAAAAAGGTTGACATCTTGCCTGTCGTTTTTGTTCACTTTTGTTTTAAGAAACCAAGTCTGTGGTGGTGAAGCCTCACATTACAGATGTGGAAATAGACACCTGCTACTCTTGTAAAAGTATTGATGTTATCCAGGCTGATTTGGTCAGTCAGACACTGTGGGATGTCATCATACAGGCTTTTATCATCAACGGCACACAGAGTAAAAACCGTAAGAACTGACGCAACTTTGCATCACATCTTGGCTTTAATCTTCTTCTTCAACATCTACTGATGATCGACTCCTTTCTCCCTTTCTTTTCCAGTCACCTCATGTGCAGCTGATACACCCCAAACTACTGTAGTCCCAACATCGCCTCCTACCAATTCTACCACAGCAGCTCCTGTCACTAATACTACTTCCACTGCCCCTCCTCCCCCCTTGACTACCACCCCAACCCCCACTCTTCCCACTCCCACCATTGGAAACTATAGTCTCAGCTCAGAACACAACGGCACAGCTTGTCTTTTGGCAAACTTTGGCCTGAAGATTGGTTTCAAGCAGGGAGATGTATGTAATTCTACTAAGCACAATGTCTTCTGGAAGAATTTTAAAGATGATTTAATCTATTCTCTATGGTGCTGCTTTAGAAATATCTGGAGATGAACTTGGACCCCACCGGAGCCAACATCTCTGGAAAATGTGGAACCAACATTAGTACGCTGGTGCTGTCTTCTAACACAATGGTCGTTGGGTTCACCTTCATTAATGTGAGTCTTCAACATCATGTCATCACATTGGTTTTGACTTTTCTATCTGAAGTCATGAAGAGTTTATAACAATTCAGTCGGAGAATGTCCATAATTGTGTACCGAACACATTATGTTGAAGATGTTCAGCATTATGTTCAAGCTACAACAATAAGTTTCTGTCAGGCTTCTTGTGGGGCTGGGGTTTAAAAGTTTATTTATAGCTGGAGCCAAATGCATCAGCTTTTTTAACTTTTCAATTTCTTCCATCAAATTCTTGTAAATAAAATACTTCAGGGATGTTTGTCCATAATTGAACAGCAATTTATTTCTGGAAAATGTGCAAATTGTTGAAGAAAATATTCATCATATTCAAACTTTGTATGTCTTGAGTTTTCTTGCAATGAAGTGGGAGAAAAATCATGTCACAGCCAAAAGCGAAAAGATTTAGGGAAATAATGCTAGGTTCTCATGTGATTTGGAAAACAACAAAGAAAGTGAGAGAAAAATTAAATGTCTAATAAAATCGTTCATCTTCGTAAATTTAGCCACTTTTGTCACTCAGCTTGAGTGAGACATCAGGGAGGGCTCCTTCCCCCTCCTTCCTAAAAACCACTCCATTGAGATCATCCAGCTCTTTTCAGGACTTTAGATATGTCTCACACTTCAAAATGATTCACACCAGTTAGGGTACATTTCAGTTAAATGGACTGAGGAGGCAGACAATACTGAACTAGACTAGTTTAAAATATACTGATGACTAGTAACTTAGTAACAAAGAATCACTTTGCAGATGGTGAAAGAATGAATTGTGGCTTGTTACCTATAGCAAGCAATTAAAAAAACAAAACATGAACACATACATATGTACAGAGAGTAATTTTTGCCTTTATTTGATAACAAAGTTGTCAGAATAGGTTGCCAGATGTAAACAGTGGATTTTATTCTCCATCTATCCATCCGCTTATCCAAAGTCGGGTCGCGGGGGGCAGCAGCTGGAGTAGGGAGGCCGATACTTCCCTCTCCCCAGCCACATGGTCCAGCTCTTCTGGGGGGACCCTAGGTGTCTCCAGGCCAGCCTCGAGACATAGTCCCTCCAGCGTGTCCTGGGTCATCACCATGGCCTCCTCCCAAATGGACATGCCCGGAATGGCTCCCCTGGGAGGCATCCAGGAGACATCCTGACCAGATGCCCGAGCCACCTCATCTGACTCCTCTCTATGTGGAGGAGCAGCAACTCTACTCCAAGTTCCTTCTGGATGGCTGAACTTCTCACCTTATCTCTAAGGGAGAGTCCGGCCACCCTGCGGAGAAAACTCAATTTGGCCGCTTGTATCCGTGACCTCATTCTTTCGGTCACTACCTCACTACAGCTTGTGACCATAAGTCCATAGGATTTTATTCTAAAACAATTAATGTCTTGTATATTAACATTTACATTTGGTTTTTTTTTTTTATTTCCGCAGGACACAAAAAAATTTCACCTCCATGGTCTTAATGTCACTGCAAAAACAAGCTCTGGTAATTATGGGTTCCTCATTCACTACATACACCACAGAGCAAACATGGAAGATAGCTCATATTAAGTTGTCTTTGCTTCAAGGTGAGGTGTTTTCCGAGTCAAACAGCACCCTGCATCTGTGGGAGACAGCCGTCGGCAGCTCGTTCATGTGTAATAAAGCTCAGACCTACAACATAACCAGCCTGCTCACCCTCTACATTTTTGATCTACACGTTCAGCCGTTTGGGGTGAAGACAGGTTCTTTCAGTACAGGTAGGTTATCCATTTATGCTCTTATACTTTTTTTAATGGAGACCGTATTTTGGCCAGAGGTCTCAGTTTTAACCATTGCGCATTACAGCCTGTTCTCACCAGCCTGCTCAATCAGACGGTTTCTGATTAAGTTGGCTGTTATACCAAAAGATAATGAGGTTGTCAGAATAGGTTGAAGACTAAAGTTTTAGTTTTGAGGGATATATTTGATAAAGAAATGCTCAGGCTATGCTGTTAATTAACAGCACAAGAAAGAAGCATTTAAAGGACCTCGATGTGTGAGGAATGTGGGGATAAATAAATATGTTTTCATAGGGCTTTGTTATCATTAGCCTTGAACCCAGGTGCACATCTGCTAGGTATTCCACTGCTCCAACCCGATTGACAGGAGCAATTGAAAATCAAAGAGCACAATCTTTGAAGCATTTCTACACCTTTTTCAGTTATCATTTGTCCATTTTAGAAGGGACCTCACACAACATTTACAGTGTAACTGAGTACTTCAATGCATCCGAAAATGCAACAACATTACGGTACAGCTATACTGTAGATAAGGAATGTTACATGGCGACATTGTTTCACAGTTTAAGAATTCATAAAAATAAAATGTTTATATATTCGTGCATACACTTAGAGGGCCATTAATATCTACAGAGGCCTGGCTTAGTTGGGCCAACCTTGGCAAACCTATATTTGATGTGTGTGGTTGTCGTGGTGCTTTAATTTGTCTGTGAGGATGTTATAGTTCAGAAATTCACTGGTTACATTTTTGACTTACTCTCTTTTCATCTGCAGCCTTTGAATGTTCTTTGGATGACACCAGCATCTTAATCCCAGTCATTGTTGGCGCTGCACTGGCTGGCTTGATTGTCATTGTAGTGGTCGCTTACGTGATTGGTCGAAGAAAGACTTATGTTGGATATCAAACCCTTTGAATCCAGTTTTCAATCACTCATGAAATATCACGGGGGTTCCCAAGCCTGGTCCTTGTGCAATTATAATTTAATAGAAAAATAACGTTACAACTCACAAGCTAAAATCAAAGAGACTGCCGACAGAAAAAGTGATATTTATCACATAAATCTGTTGAACATTCTAGTCATCTTAATGTACAAAGTACATTTTTTTGTGTTTCTCTGCACAGTAAGGTCATCAAAGATATAAAAGTAAGGGTTTGGTGTTACTGTCAAGGACCAAACTTGCCTGCTCCCCATGTCTGTCTTTCTGTGCTGTTTTTTTGTAAGAGCAAGTGCAAAATCCACACCCCTTTTTATCAATCGATCAGGAGTCACATCAGAAGACCCGCTTTCTTCAGTATACTGAATTTACAGTAAGCTTGTAAGACATCAGTATTTAAGGATCCTGCATTTGCTCTGCAGACACTTCCCTCTGTTTCCTTTTTGTCATCATCCAATCTTTGTGCATTTTAGTCTTTTCTCCCTTTATTGTTTAATTGGCAACCCCATAAATTCGACATTATCTGTAGTATCATTGCCAATTCCCAAAGTATTTCAGCAGCAAATCTTTAAGAGACTCTCTGTTGCCAGGTTATTTGCAAAGTTGTTTCAAAGTGAGTTTCTTTTAAGAGAATGTTTACTCCTGTGGAACAGGAGAAACAGTTGAATAAATGTCCTTATTTTTTGAATCCAAACATGTTAAGGACATCTTCTGTTTGAACCTCGATAGACCTGTTTTCCCACAGTAGACATTTTGAGACAGCATAAAAGAAAAGCTGAGGTCAAATGTGCTAAGTCAAAAATGTCTGCTGTTTAAAAGGTCTGACTTTTGCACAAGCTCACATCAGATCATTCATCTGAAAAGTGTTTTTTTTTTTTTGTTTGTTTGTTTTTTTTCTCTTTTTTTTCTCTCTAAATGAGAACTTTGGCATTAGGTTTAGATGAGGGATTATAGTGTTATATAAATGTTAACTTTTAGCATAGATAAGTCTGCGATGAGAACATTTTACCTATAAATGCACTAAGGCGCACCATACTTCTTTTTGTTTCGAGTGTTGAAATTTTGACATTATTCAACTTGTTGTGATCTGGGCTCTTAAAACTGCACTGCATCAAAACTTGATTTCAAATACCATGTTTCTCTTCATGTCTGAGCAACCTTTAGCAGTGGTTGAGAGAATTTTTCAGGTGTTTATGAACGAAGGCTCTTAATTCTAGATGCATCTGCATTGATTGGGGTTGTAAATCCTAATGGATTTACATAACAGAAACAGTATTTCAGTATCAAATTAGAAACTGTAACAATTTTTTTAATTCGCAGACAATCGCTCAAAAAGACAGTGCTTTCACCCTTTACCTGTTTGGTTCTGTGTATTGCAGAGTGAAATTCCAGACCAAGATAAGCCTAAAAATTGGTTAGTTGGACAGTCTAATCACAGGGATTTTATATGACTTCATACTGTCTCCAGTGCAGTATGGGCCTGTATTTTTCCAGCAACCCAAAAAACCATCAGAGGGCAATAAGACTAAATTTTCTCTATTCTGTCTCTATTCTGTTTCAAATCAATAAAATTGCAGGCGTGGAAGCAGTTTAAGATAAGGAAACCTCTACAGCTTGTAGCAAAGCAGCAAATGGAGCCTGATTTTTTTTTTTTTTTCTTTTTTTTTTTTCTTTATGACAAGAAGCCTGTGTGACACGTGCTGGTTGCTGTGTACTGATGCTTTATTCTAGCATTGCTGTTTACTGTTGGCCTTGTTCGCACTGGAGCAATGCATGCAGTTCCCGACTTTAAAAAATGAATGACAGTGACTCTAATTCTCCACATTTATTTTTTTTTAAGTTAATCAAAGATTTTCTTTCCCAGGCCTTTTTGTATGTTTGAACATTTTTTCAAAATCCAATTCAAGCCTGTGATCATTGCTGTCCCACTTATCTCAGCTTTGTGCCTGTATGGTATCTGTGTAAATGAATGACATTCTCAAGGGTCATTTACCTCCATAATATATAATCCAGTATGTTGATTTCCATGATAGTTGTGCCTTGCTCATTGCAGATGTTCAGTTTAAGCATTCAGTCACATTTCATAACAATGTTAAATCTGGCTCGGGGAGAGTATCGCACATGTTCAGTAAAGGGAATTTGATAAAACGTCTTCGCACCATTCATTCAATGTTTGACATGGCTATGACTGACAGCTGGTTTCATATCCATCTTGCACTGTTAGCTGTAATGAATATGATTTTAACATGTGTCAATCTGAAGTGGAGCTTTATAGAATTTGAAGATTTCTGAAATAAAACTGCGTTGTTGTCTTGGATATATGAGTAAAAGTGTATTTCTTTGCAAAATGCCTTGTTTAATTTACTCAGCTAGTGTTTCTGCTCTTAACATCGGTTGGCGGTCTCCTTTTCGTGCTGTCCATTCATTAACCATTCTGTTTGATTATATATCTGTCCAACCTATACGATATTCACCACTCTGCTCTCTTCACCCTTGTCTAGCTGAGGAATGCCAGGCTGATGTGGAGAGCTTCCTTGTTCCCATAGCTGTCGGAGTTGCCCTGCTTGTTCTCATTCTTATCGTTCTGCTGGCCTATTTCATCGGAAGAAAAAGAAACATGGCCACTGGCTATGAGTCTTTCTAATTAGACTCAATGTTTTGGTGCAACTTTGTCAAGAGAATCCCTTCCTATTCGAGTAATTTGTCAAAACTAACCATTGTGGTGTTGTATTAATATTGCCATGTAGTGTTAATCGCTGTAGACTGCGTCTCAAAGGACAGTTTGAGATTATGGGACAGTTATTTACTTAACGGCCAAGATTCAGGTGCCACTAAAGGGTTTTCAACCCAACATCCAACAGCCAGTAAGTTTGGTGTAGCATAATGGGCACAAGTTCGGTCTTATTTTTTTAATAAATGACAACCCAAAACTGACAGAAAAATCCAAGCTTATAATATTGTGCAAGGACTTTGTTCTATTTTCTCCAAGGCTGTAGTAGATTAATCATTTTGAGATACATTGGTTTATCCCAAGGCTTAGAAATATATAAATACAAATCAAAGACAGTCAAAATGGAACAGTACATTGGGATTATCTTAAATTGTGATCAAGACGATCAGTTTCTGGTCTAAAAAATCTTTAAGATTTTTTGGGGGGATCCTTAGTGAATATTTTCAGCAAATGCTTGAAGAAAAAGAAAAGAATTAAAAATGGGGAACAACGAGAAGCAGCATGAAATGATGTGCTACATGAAACTACGTTCTTTGCCAAGGAAACACGCTGGATGATGCTGAACTGGAAAAGGATTTTTTTATCATGCTGGCATTAGTTTTTGCCTCAGTGTCACTATTGGTCAAACATTTCACTTCACACACTTCTGGCTTACTAAATGCATCTTATTAATTGTATTAATATATGCTTCATAGTTAAACAGTGATGAAAAAAAAGCCCTGAAACCCCAAAACCACGGTTGGGTTTTCATATTACATATTGAAATAATGAGAAGGAACTTGTTAGAAGCACAGTCAGGTTCGTGCTCGAATAATCGTGTTTTTTTTCATAGCTTCAAGCTAGTGAACCATATATCTTGTGGAACTCTCGGCAACAGTGTAAATAATAATCTCCCATAATGTCAAACTTCCCCTCAAACCTTTCATCTGGGAATTATGCCCAAAGTAAATGTACATCATGAGAAATGCCCATCCAGGTGACTTAAATTCTGGTGCCTTTGATAAATGTTTGACCCTTTATGATGATTCATCACTTTGTAGGATTTGATGTCTTCAGTTGGTACTTTTCCTTCGTTATAAAACTGAACTTCATCCGTCTCACGGTCGAAGTGTGTGCCACTAACCTGCTGTCTCTCTCTGTGTCTGTCTTTCTGCCTGTCAGCTGAGGAATGCTTCCTGGACTCTGATTTGAGCTTTTTGGTGCCCGTTGCTGTGGGCGTGGCCCTGAGCTTCCTAATCATCCTTGTGCTTATCTCTTACCTGATTGGCCGGAGGAAGAGTCGCACTGGCTACCAGTCCGTATAATCCCACCCAGCTGCTTCTGCCTTTCACCTTTCAAACCCTCACAGCTCTAAAAAACAAAAAAATCACTCCTTCCCCTGGCTGTCAAAGCATCCCAAATTTCTGCTTTTTTCTGTTCCTTGTTAGGCTGCATCTCCCTCAAACAACAAATTTATCTCAGTAACCACCGCACTCTCAGTTTTGCTTTGTTGCCAATGAATGAATTGAAATAATGCATTGTTTGACTATAGATTGCATGTGTTAAAAATGAAATTGCTGGCTGTGAGAAGCCATCCACCTCCTTTTCAGAGACCCCACCTTCACTCCCACACCCATCCGAGAGGCATTTTCCTCTCTGTGCTGTATAATGGTATATGTGTAAATTAACCTCTTGTACAGTGACTGACATTGATTTTTGATGACTTGAATGTACGAGCAAACTAATTGATCCACTGCTGTCATTAGAATCCCTGAAACCATTGTTTTCTTTTTTCTGATTGCACTTTTTTTTTTTAAAACACTCACCAATTGTTGTATGTAATTAACAGGAAAAGTAAAGTGAAACGCACATTCCATCACTTCACTGTTGGCTCATTAAAGGGAAACTAATTTGAGGACACTTTGCCAGCACCAGGTTTCGGAAATGTACTAAGTTGTAGTATTATAGTATCTCAATTATATTAGGATCATTGGATATCTCCTTTCTTGTCATTTAATTTAAAGTATGAGTGTGAATCTTCAGAAAATTGCATCCTTGACTGCTTGTGCTTGGTATTTTCGTGTTTGGACCCAGTTTAAGCTTTCAATTCACTGGTTACAGGGTCAGATTCTGCTGAACTCAGATCTGTTCTTGATTTGACAACCAAAAAATTAGATCCACACACACACTGTCCTCTATGTAATGCCGTGAAATCCGCAGCACAAGCAGCTCGATAACGATAAAGTTCCTCCTGGTCTGTTTTCATGCATTCTCCAGATATGATCTCAGTTTTGCACAGTTGATCGCTCCCCCTTGACAGTTTTGTGCCTTTCTGTTGTGCACTTCTTAATTTGCTTGTCTGAATCTTGTCTCCCATCTGATTAAGATTGTGATAGGATGAGTTTGACGCAAGTTGGGAACAAATTCAATAAATTTTTCTTCTCGTTTTGTATCACTGTCATTCTTTCGCTCAGATGAGTGAGCTGCTGCCAGCTAAATTGACTGAAACTGGTTGAAAGAAAAACATTGAACCGAATTTGTTTTCCTAACTGCTAAGCTCTCTGTCGTGTCATCAATGTCACTGCAATATTGTGAATAGTAATTATTTTGATTATTGTACTTGAAATTGGTATTGCATTGAGGGATAATAACAATTATTAGAAGTCACAAGAACCAAAGAAAGACTTTTGTATGTGCATTTTTGGATAGAGTTTAATGTCTTTGTGGGAAGCGTAGCAGAATGTTGTCAGTTCAATTCCAGTGGCCAAACCAAGGGTTTCTGTGGGGGGTTTGCATGTTCTCCGTGCTCCTGATGTGGGTTCTCCTTGGTTTCCTCCCAAAGTCCATAAACATGGAAGAGGTTAATTAGAGACTAAATTGCCCTTATGTGTAAACGTGTGCTTGTGTCTCTATATGTGACCCTGCCCACTGGTTCAGGTAGAATCCCACCAGTATCAGCATGGATTTGCTCAATGTCAAAAAAAACAAACAAACCCTATGCGCAGTACAAGTATCATGGGCATTGACTTACTGAGTTCAATGTCATTGTGGTTTTTAATTTTTTAGATTATATTTTTCAATTGATTTTTTTTTCTTCAATGATTACTTTTATTTATTGCTGTCATGATTTCTATCTGTCTCAGCATTATGTTTTGACCCACCAAATCATTAAACCATATAAAAGAAATAGCCTCATTTGTCAATTTGTAAGGTAAGCCAAAGTCAGATTTGCACAATTATGATGTTTTCATTTGGTCTGTCCTGATGGGTATTGACTTTGTTGGTTTTAAAATACAAATGAGTGAAACAAGATTATTTTTAAGTTAAGGGGTTTTTTTTCTTTTTTTTTTTAAAGCACTGTTTTTATTCCACTTTCTATTTTGTATAGAATAAGGCTATACAAAATGTTCACATTGAGACATCATCACAGTGATCACACATACATTACAAATTATTGGCTTTTACATTAGGAGGTTGTTTGGTTGTGAGCTGAAGGGAGTTAAGCTATAAATAATCCTGTTGCCAAGTTTTCTTGCTGAAAATGAGTGAGGCCTACTTACACTGTCCATGATGCAGCACTGAAGAAATTAGGTTGTGTTTTGCAGAATCATAACAGAAAGCAAAAAAGTTCCTCTATCTGATTCAGTAAATATCAAATATTGAAAAAACACAACTGGTGGCTCAGTGACTTTGTATCCACATTCTCTGTTTCCCCTTAGTCCCTTTCAAAGCCATATTAGAAATCAAACACTTATTAAGTATGATTAGTTTAACGGTGACTGAAAATTCTAGGCATTTAGTGTAAGAAAGGTTTTTCTTTTGAAGGCAAGTAGCACATACAAGAAAAATTTACAGCACATACCCGAACATTTTATTATAAGAACTATTATGGGAATAAATACAACATTTATACCATATTTAGTAGCACAGATCAGGCAGGATTAATCACAAAAATAGTTACACATTTTAAAATAGCACACACCTTCCACAGACTATTTCACAGTAGAATAAGGCTTTTTATTGATCAGTCATGTGTAGCATTTCATTTTCATAAGCAAACGTTTTTACAAAAGACGGCCAGGAGGTCTTGCAACATTTTATCGGCTCTATTTGACAAAAGAAAAAAATATAGTTATAGTATTTATTATGTAATTTCTTTACTGTGTAAGTACTGTGCAAGTCCTGCTTTCAGTGTTTCCTTTTGTCTTTGAATTCTTAAAATATACATGTTTGAAATATATAATGAAAAACGAATTAGTACACTTGGTCACGCAAAAATCTCGCAAAAACATTCTAAAAGGACAAAATGATATTTCCTAATGCCTATTCATGTTTTAATTCTTAACTGGATTTGCATAGCCAAAAAGTCACTACTGGGCAGAGTGTAATTTAGTTAAATTAATTTGACTAATTATTACAATGTATCAGGGATTGAAAGTCACTCTGCTTGTGTGCTCAGCACTGTTTGTTGTGGCTGCAGGTGCCAGAAGCACGCTCAAAGATACATCAGAAACACAAAAGGAAATTCTCGTGGGATTTGTTTTACAGCAGAACATAATACTGAAGTGAAAGATGAGACAGAAATTATATGTTTAGCGTAAAATAATGAGTTGACGTTTTTTCCTCTGGCAAAATTTGCTGCCTCATCATTTGATGGAATTTTCTGCTGGGGATGCCGTTTCCGCCCTATGCTCCAACATCCAAGGAAAAGGTCACACTGCCCAGGTAGCGGTCAGTGGGTGAGTCGTTAATGATCCCCTTTCCATTCAGTTGACACTGGACTTGGATGTTAGTGTCAAAATGCAATCCGATGAAACGCACCGCCACAACTGGGGAGGAATAGTTAACCTAAGGCACAAAAGATTTGAAGAATTAGTACATACTTATGTTTATAAATTTTCCAAATTGATCAAACTGGCTCTTACATGTCTGAGCTTCCCATAGTATGGATAGTACTTAAGGTCAAAAAAGCTCCTTGGGAAAAATTGGATTTCTCCCAAGGCTTCAGGTGGGCCTTTCTGCGAGAACAGGAATCATGCTTAAAACATTTTTTCAAACTGTGAATGCTAATAATGGCTGGGGTGTGGATGTTACGTTACCTTAACTCCACAAGTCACATTCACTGGTTTCCCTTGGCCAGGAAGGTACCCAAGAATCTATCGAGACGATATAATTACGAAGGAAGAAAAGATTATTTACAACTTGAAACTTGAGAAGACAGTCTCGAGGCCACAGCAGTTCACGCACTTAATAAAGATCTAACGCTCTTCAAAACCAGCTCATTATCTCTTTATCCTCTCTCTGAAATGGCCACAAGATGTCACTAACTGATGAGGCTATGTTAGGACAGTATCAGCCTGATCCCTCCTTTGTTGGGCGTGCGTTAGCGTGTGTGCTTGTGTACATGCATGTGTGTGTAATGTTTGACAATTTTTGCTGAGCTCTTATTTTTTACTCACACTTGTCTTACCCGGTTCATGCGAAGGAGAATGCATGGCTTCCCCTGTGAATAGCCATAGTGGGGGTCCTGCAGCCCTGAACAGTCCCCCAACCAGGATCTCTTAAACTGACACGCTTTCCGCTCTGCACTCTCATCTAAGTCATCCTGCATGAAGTACCTGTCTTGTGTGCAGTGGATGTTTTTCCTCTCCTGCACAGCATCATTGTACGCTGAAAATGAAGAGTGGGGAGAGTTGAAGGTTGGTGGGCATAATGAAACCTTGCAACAGCTTTGCCCTGCCAGACTCAGGCCTCTGATTAAGGAAGCTTGACAAAGGCGGGTTGTTAAAAAAAAGACACACTGAATGGCTGCACTTTGCCCACAAAGAGGCTTCCCTTCCCAGCATGCAAAGACCAAATGGAAAAGGAACAAAGGTGTGGAAGATGAGGATTAACTCCGTGAATTTAAAGCAACTCTAAAACCTAACGTTACGTAAAAATCAATGACTGACTTACGCCTTAGATATTCATCCATTGACCTTGCATACTTCTTCCAGGATTTGCGATCAGAGGCGTTAAAGGAGATCTCATGTCCTTCTAGGTGTGGAGCCATCGTCATACCTGCCAGTGGATACCCAGAGACAGTCAACTGTGCAGAGACTCAAATAGACACAACAGACTGAAGGACAGTCATGTAGCGAGGTGTGAGGGGAGTGTTAGCTTGTGGGTATATTTACCTGGTGGCATCACTCTGTCATTGAAGGTGGGATGGTAGGGGCTTATTGACCACATGAGGCAAAACAAACAGCCACCAAACATGGCTGCTAGAAACATATAAAGTGCAGCATAGAAGAGAAGGATGAGGCCTAAAAGTAGAGAATGGAGACATGTTATTCTTAGTGGCAGGATGGTAAAATATTGAGATCTAAGAGGAGAATAATGAACCACAAAGAATTTCCAGTTTTTATTTTTGGCCCAGACCATGGCTAATTTCCTTAATCAGGGCAGCCACTAATTTGTTTACTCATACAAAAGAACTGTCCTGCCCTCATGTCTGGACTAGTAAATCACTCCACAGCTTTTGGTATAGAATCCACCAATGTGAAACTACTGCAGCAAAATAACCCTGCCATTGTTTATGCAATTTTCAATTAACAGTCCATTAGCAACCAATAAAGCCAAATCAGATGGCTTTTGCTGTGCAGGCAATTTCTCAGGGAACCAACTGCAGCCAGCCTTGCGTCCCCAGAGCCACAAAGACCTTTCTGTTTAAGCCCAGTGAGAATTCTCCCAGCTGTCTTTTCACTCAGGAACACAGTGAACCTCCGGTTGCCATCGTAGTTAATTTCTATTGCAGCCCTAGAGGCCCAGCCAGCTCCAAGGAGCACCAATCACCCCACTCTGGTATTGTGTCCCCTTTTGCACACTCCTCTCACAGGATGCACAGCACACACAGCACAGACTGCAGCTCACGGCCTTTCTTTAGCACACATATGGGCCCCATTCCTCCACAAGGGTGCAAAAAATCTATCTGGCGGATATTAGCTCTTCAGTTTTCCCTGTGACCCAGCATTTCAGAAAATTCAGGACACTATCTTCAGACATTTTCTTTACATCACAGTCCATAGTCGAATTATGTTCGCCATTGTGTTCAGTGGACTAGTACAAGGAAGCTCAACAGCATCACATAGCAACTACCATGGAATACCAAGAGGCTCATCCATCGTCATTGCCTCAACAAACCCGTCCTGTAAGTGCTGCTGCCAGAAGGGTTTACCTTACCAAACAATTTGAATTGGCAGCGGACTTAAAAGAAGACATGAGCATCTCTGCAGGTCTAAATGCAACAGAGGGGCCATACGCACGTCAAGGTCAATGATGGGGTCATCAAGGCTTTGGGAAAGAGGCTGTGGAGAGCATGGTAAGATGTGGAGGAATGTGATTCCTGGCCAATGCGAGGCCTGGAACAGCGCACTCCCGCTGTGGATACGTCCCCAGGCAGTCTGTTTTTGTCGGGACACTCTGAATCGTCCATGCACCTATGTAAACATCCAGCATCGGAGGACACACACACACACACACACACACACACACACACACACACACACACACACACACCCCCACACACACACACACACACACACACACACACACACACACACACACACACACACACACACACACACACACACTTGTAGCACAGTGACCAGAGTCACTGGACTGGAGAGACATATCTCACCGTCTTAACTGTCCCTGAGTGCATCTTTTTAAATA
>CAAKHD010007580.1:15684-32680 GCA_901007705.1 Fistularia tabacaria
CCCCCTCGCACCAAAAGGCCCCCCCCAAAAAAAAAACCCCCCCCCCCCCCCTGTCAATCATGTAGAGACATCCAACCATTCACCTTCTCATTCACACCTTCCAACTGTTTTTGAACTGTGGGAGAAACACTGAGAAAATTGAGAGAACCCAGGCAGGAGAACCTGGAGAGAACACACACAGAGAACCCGGTCAACCGCCAGAGTGGAACCATCAACTCCTCTTGACTGGGGAGACAGTGTTTACGCTGCACTGCTTTGCCGGCCACGTTTTGTAGTTTTGTTTTTGTCCTCCAACAAATTAGCAGCAACGATTAGTGTTGGATTTTCAGATGTCAAAAAATTACACCATAATTTATCTAAAAATGTATTTCATGCAAAGTTTTGATCGATGTGTCAAACGGTACAAGTTTCTTTTGCTTGTTGACTGCATATTGTGATCTCACTGTGATAGAATGCGCGAACCGTTGGCCGGCTGAATAAGTCCGAAGGTAACTTTTACTGACACGGTACTGTAACCGTGCAGTGAAGCCTGACAACTTACCATGCTTTCAAGAGAGGAGCTTCATGTCTTCATAGGACTTCCTGAAAACGAAAGGCCTTTTCATTGTAACGTGGACGTATAATGACGTGTTCATTGAAACACGAATGAAGGCTATCACTGAGATGGACTCCTCACTCAGTGACACGACAGTGAAAACGGAGATGTAGATAATAACTCCCTAAAAACATAACATTCAGCGCCACGGATGCAATTGTTCTCCAGCAAACGATTCGCCTCTGAATACATACGACATGTTGAGCGACTGGCGCCCCTGCAGACAGTGAGCTGTTGTAGATCCAAAGACTGTCATCAGAGGAAGAGGAGTGGGAAGTCATGGGCCTCCATCATGAAAAGGCATCTCAACCCGCGGTTGTCTTTCAACACATTGCAAGTTAAATTTGGGTCATTGTAAATGCGTGTGTAATTTTGTCTTTCCCTGTAAGCATAAGTAAGCAAACATGTCGGAGAGGAGTGCGCAGCATTGTCTCTGCAGTCATTGTGCTGGTGTTTTCGTGGGCACTGACTCAGTTTGACAAATGGAGGCTAAAACAATTATGGCACTCTGTCAATGTTGGCAAGGTCTGCGGCTGCACAGGCTGCATATAATACACATGATGTGATGTCAAAACACCCGGCCTCAAACGGTTGTACCACCCTGTATTTGTTGCACGTGTAAATACATGGTTGGAAATGAAATTGAATTCGACTGAAAAACACCGACGGCTATGGGAAGGTTTGATTCAAATTCTCAGTCATATTTTAGCGACATTGTCAAATTTTAGCGGTTTTATTTTTCAGAGAAACGGTCATCCTTTCTGAGAAATGCCAGCTGTTCTCGTTGGCAAAGACCAACGGCAAACGCAGAGCCGAGTGAGTTGGCTGGCTCCTTCTCCACCTCGGTGTCTATGCATTGCATGCCTGGAACTCCAACTATCTGTCTGCTTTGGCTGTGACCTGGCTGTTGTTTCTCTCCACGCTCACGCTCTGGAGATAAGGGCAGGAGTGGAATCGAGATAACGTGGAGGCCCAGACATACCCCCACAAATCCTCAGAGAGCCAGCGCTGTGATAGCCTCATTCCAGACCTGATTTAGCGACTCTGACACCACATAATTACCCCGTAAGCACAGATAATCACAATCTGTATCAATGAGCAATTAGTGCAGACATGAGCTGAAGGCTCCCCGGGGGAAGACGAGTCGGGGCAGCTTCTGGAAACGGGAGGACTGGCATTCTTGCCGGTGAAAGGATTCCAAACGAACGTTTCGTTTCGTATCACGATTCCGCTCCTGACTTAATTGTTATTTCTGAGCATGCAGCTGATAAGCGAAGGCCTTTGCAGCAACCAAGAAGCAGATACTGAGTGTCAGATCAGCTTAGGGGCTGGACTCTGCCATGAGGAGCTGAACATTTTGAAGAGAATGAAATATATTCACTATTCATTGATATACTTGAGAATAATATCGAATGAACTCAAACATGGTTTTCTTTGGACTTCTCTTCTGCGTGGGATGTGAAACCCTGCTTTTAGCAGCGGGAATTTTCCTAAAACCAAACTTGGAGGAAAAAAAAAAGCGGCCCCTGTTTTCTCACCAGTGACGTCCTCAGACTCTGAGACCCCTGGACTGGTAAAAGAACTGCACATAACCCAATAAGTCTGTTTACTCCATTGGTCAGAGGTCGGCATTTTAATAGACATGCAGACATGACCTTGGTGAAACAGAGATAATCATCTTTGGATTCGAGACAAAAACAGACAATGAAAGCTTCTCACTGACGATTACGGTCCTTTCCAAGTCTAATTCGTTAACATGCAGAACTCAGAGAATCAAGACTGATTCAGAAAAAGAACTGATTTAACTGAAAAGGTTCAGGATGTGAGTTCTACGACAACCGGGCTTATCTTTTCTTCTACTCGCTAAAAACGCTTGAGCGTCGACTTAACTGAGCCACACCAACAATTCGAATTAAGCTGACATTTCATGATACTTGTGGCCGAGTTTGATCTCAGCAACCTCATAGCACAACATAATTGAATATTTAAAGAAGCCGCTTCCAGATAACCTTCGTGGTATTGTTCTAATTGAATTTCCATGATTTTATTTTACAGGAGTAACAGTGTTAGGGGGCTCCACCGAGCATTGTCTGTTCACTCAAATTCACCGAACAACCGCAGCTTTCTAGCATTTCAAATGTCATCAGGCTGGCAGGATAACGAATACCCTGACAGCTAAACTACGCTACTATGATCCCTCTGGTTGGAAACATGTGCCGTGGTTTGTATCTCCAGGCCTCAGCAATTCCTCAAAGCACCTCCGGCTCCCCGGCAGAATGATAAGAATCAGAGTGCGGACCCGTTAAAATCATGTTTCACCGAGACCCCCACGGCCCCCTGGACAAAGGGTCAAACTACAACCGGGGAACGTTCATCTTAAGAGTATAGACTGTCAGAAAGGGCTTGAAAATAAAAATTACAAATTATGAAGTGATGATTGATCAAAGCACAACGTAGTTTGTTAGGGTTGTATTGAATCTCCAAATGTGGTCCTCATGCTCGTGTGTGATCACCCAAACACCTTGAATTCATCAGAAGCTCATTGAGCACTGATGTTCTACTACGAGACCTTACCCTGTTCCAGGAAGGAGATCCACAAAATGCCTGAACTTGGACGCCAGAATTTGCTCCCATTAAGCCAGAAGATCACTAATGACGTCAACCAGTTAGGATCGCAGATAGGCTTTGACTTTGCATTGACGTCTTAGTGAATCCCCGAGGAGACGGCTGGGCTGTGCAGGCCAGACAGTCCAAGAAGCATTTCTTAATGGATGCTGCTCTCCTCACAAACAACTGCGAACCAGAAATCCTGAATGTAAGTCAAGCTGAATGCGCGTAAGTACCTGCAAAGATGCCCTCAACTTTCTGTTGAATGTACGGAAGATCGTTTGGCATAAATCTAATATTTGGTTTCTTTTTTCTGTGTGTAAGCTAACACAATATCTGACATTTTCAGGTAAACAAGAGGTGTTTCTGACCTTTGACCTCATATTGCTGGATGAGCAGCTGATGACACAGCGACAGCTGTGGCTGCTATTCTTTCAGTTGACCACGGCAGTGTGAATGGAGCTCCATGTGTGAAGCCAGAGGAGTCAGTATGGACAGTATGTGAAGGGTATGTGAAGGGCTCTGTAATTAGAGCCCCTCAGTGCGCGGGGGGAGAAGTCATTTACTGGTGCCGTAAACACTTCAAAAGAATATCCCACTGCTTTAGATTCCTGCAGCCGTGTTAAATGTATTACGGTAAACATTTGAAATGGTTTCCTCCAGTAAACTTGTATGTTTGCAGCATCTTTTCCCTGTCAGATACACTGTCTACGGGGAGAGGATCTCTAGCAGACAACTCGCTGTCCACCCCCAGCGTTCTTCATGCTCTTCCCTAAGAAACACAAACTAAACAGTTGGAGCTGAATGGAACCAGGAACCTTCTTGCTCAGAGGCAGAGGCACTGACCCATGACACCACGCCATGAAGTTGAGCGGGATCAAATTAAATACCTTATCTTCATATTTCACAGCTAAAAACATATATAGAAAAGTGTGTGTCTATATTTAGAATCTGCTTTTTTTATTAAAGACAGTTGTTCATTAGCTCCAAATTTGAGTGTGGAGTTTGTTCCTTCTTCCTGAGTCTACGTTGGATTTCTGCGTTTTTCTCTCGCTGGCCCAAAAACATGGAGCAGATTCATAGAAGAAGCTGAACTGCCCAGAGGCACGAATAGGTGCACATCTCCGTACGTCGACGTGCAATGGATTGGCAACCCGTCCGGGTCAAAATCTGCCTCTCGTAAAATGTGAGCTGGCATTGGCTCTGGCCCCACCACAGTCCTGAGTGCAGAATGAGCAGTGTGGACAATGAATGAATGGAAGGGTGAATTCATTTACTGTAATACACCAAAGATTAGCGAAGACCAAACAACCAAAGAACACCTCAGAAGAACTTTTTTGTGTTTTCACATGAACGCAAGTGATACAGAGCATGTTCAGGGAGGAAATTATGCTGAGACCTCTGGCGTTTCTCTCCTGCTGCTGGAGGATCCTGAGGGATTATGGGATACGAGGAGACCAAATAATATGCCATCATTGTGACAGCCATGATAAGCTGTCTCCACTTCTGGAGCAGCTTCACCACGGCTGTTCAGAGTGGGCGCGAAATCACTGATTGATGTTACGCAAGCAGCCCGGATGATATATGGAAACTTCAAATAATATAGGAATCCTCAATAGGAAGAAGTCCATAGTGCACAGGTAGGTACATCACACAGTCCTTGTTTTTATGACCTACCTGACACCTCTCATTACAGGGCCTTCCAACTCTGACGGAGCTAAGCTCATGACAGTGCATGAGAGGATCTGGAAAATAAGAAGGTACAGTTTAGGAGGTGGAGATCTCTGCTCACTCATCACAGTTGAACCGTACAGCATCCAGGCTTCTCACAAACTTTCTTGAGGCTTTTCAAGTCTCCACAGAACTGATGGAGGTCCATAGTGGTGCAGGGGTTGGAGTTTAGGGAGCAGAAATCCTCTGGGTGTCTGACTTACTGAGCTGGGGAAGTCTATACTCACATACGATGAGTACGGAACAAAATTATTTTTCAGGCAGAGAAAGGTTCTTTCGATGCGTGAGGCCGCTACAACCCTCGCGTGGACGAGGACATCCCTGTCACAGATGGCAGAGTTGACTCGCCCCGGTAGCTTTATAAGTAATCGGCCGTGGTTTCAGGTCCTGATAAAGGTGAGTAATCGAAAAGTCCCACCCTTTCACAATTCTTCATCTTAATTCTCTCAAATTTCAACCACTCCATCAAATAAATTGAAAAACCAAACAAACAATGCTGCTGGTCAAGACATAACGTTGTCCGTAAATTCTGCAATCATAGATTTGTTTGTAGAAATTGTCTTCTGATAACATCTCCATTGCCTTCCAACCCGAGTCAGTCTACCACAGCTGACTTCATTCTGCCAGAGAGGTGGACTCCACGTTCGCGTTGGTAGAGAGACCCATGTGTTTCTCGGGAGATTCAGATTCACTGAGAAACTGGGTCATTGATCCGACACTGCATTGCTGTTCGTAGGCCCTGCTCTCAGGAGGCCATTCGATTAACATGAACCAGAACGTTCCAACAGTCTGCCCTCGACGGTCACAGCATTCACATCGCAGCAGCTACAGCATCTGAAACGGGGGAAATATGTGAAAAGCAGGCAGGGAAGGACTTTTTAAATTGGAGGATGTTTTAACGAATACAACACACTTTTGATGACCAATAAAATACTTGATTGTTGACAAACCATGCAGTTGAATGAAATGAGGGTTGGCCAATAACTTTGGAGAAGCCATCTGGATTACCTCTGACCTCAGGTACATATGATTTGTCCAAACCGTCAAATAAAACAAACATTCCCCCTCTGCCCTGAAGAACATGCGGTTGAATCTTTCCTTGGGTGATTTGGTCCAAGGATTCCTTGAATCCTTGGTTGTTGCACCACATACTGACTTAAACGTGCACAGTTGGTGTTTCTCCCAGGATAAACTCATCTTTAATAATCCAAGAAGCTGCTTACCATCACCTGCCAACCTCCCCATCCGCCCCCCATGTCAGCACTCTCACATATATTCCAACAAAACCACATACACCAGCTCATTAGTGTGCTAGGTCTCCATGGAAACATTAAACAGGTGACAGTTTTCTAAAGGGAAAATTTGGGGAAGATGGAAGTGTGTGCACGTGTGTGTGTGTGTGTGTGTGTGTGTGTGTGTGTGTGTGTGTGTATGTATGTTTGTGTGTGTGTGTGCTTGTGTGTGCGCGCACTGTAAGGTGTGGTTCCTGCCTTGGCTGAGACTGCATTCAGGCTTAGTTGTGTGTAAAGATGCAGGTCACGTCCACAGGACAAGTCAGCTGCTTCACAGGTGGAGATGTCGTTGTGCTTCTTACTGGTGCTTTAGGCTGCTCTACTCAATTGTTGCTGGTCGCTCTACTTTACAGTCTTGCATTTTGAAATGCAATGACAATAAAAGGCTATTCTATTAGCCACAGAATCACATCAACATGTTTGAACAAGAATGTGATTCATACTTGACATCTGACTTTTTTTTTTCTTCAATTAAAATGGAGGAACAAAAAACACTGAAATGTTAGATCTACAGATCACAAATGTGTGTTCTGCAGCTGCTGACGACTGGAGAGATGATTTTGTATTGGGGCCATGTCACTGCGGGATTATCAAAACACAATAAGCACGTTCACACGCACCCCTGCAGCTGACTGGAGACACAAGCTAAAGCCCGTAACGTGACGGCTAACTCTAAAATGTGCGAATGGAAAGCTGCGTCTGTCCAATCAAACATGTCCAGAGGCATGTCCTCCCCATGCCAGAGCAGCAGGCACAGCCTCCACCCGTCCCTGAGGATCAATTGACCTCTTTGTAAATTACCTAACCCTGTTAGCAAATCAGATATGCTTGTCAATGTGCATTGAGAGAAACGGCCATAGAAGGTGAGGGGAGAACCCCAAACCAGAAAGCAACCAGGCTAAAACAGAGCGGCCTGGATGTAACATTTGCTTTGGAGGAAAAAGGGAAGGGGGACCAAAATGACAAGGGCTTAAAAGTTAACTCGGCTGGTGATTTGCTACATTTTTGCGTCCAAGTATCGGAGAGCGGTAGAGTGTGCAGCATAATGCACTGTAGTTCCACTTCAAGTGAAGCCATCGCTAGGAGTCTTTGGGTTGTGCGGTGCATGAAGGCTTGATGCAAGTGCGGCATTCCAGAACATATTGCAGTTCACATTGCCATGGTAACAGAACTCAGCTGGGACTGTAGTGAGATAAGAATGATGGGCCGTACGGTGTAGCTACAGGTTAACACAGATCCCCCCCAGGAGCTCTGCTGCTGCTCCTCCATCCGTGGCTGCTGCCTGCAGAAATGCCACACATGCAGCCTGTTGAAGGAGAGGCTTAGCGAAACATCCGCGTGTCAGCGGCGCTCGCCACAGTGGGCTGAAACGAGCAAGGACTCTCCCCTTTCCGCTCCCTTGCTCTCTGCACTGCAGGTGAGCATTAGGCTTGGGTTTGCTGTCGCATTATTAATATTCAAAAGTGAGCCCACCAGCAGTAGTGGCTGAGCACAGCTGGGCCTGGAATGGCTGATTGCGAGTGGGGAGGGAAGCTCCTCCAGCTGCATGGACAGAGAACACTCTGCTAAGAGGCTCTGAGAGCTGGAGAAGGACAAGTGAGGGTGGTGAACCACTCTATGATCCAGTTACAGAACAGTCAAAACTCACGCCATATCCAGCACATTACTCGGCTTCAATATAACAATGGAATGCAGCGAGAATAAATGTATAGTCCCTGTTATTTGGAGGGAAAAAAAATCCCCGTCTGAGGATTATCAAAGGATATAAAGCCTCTTACGTTACCAACAAGTGGCAAGAAAAATATGAGATTCCCTCCTCAGTCTCAGCAGTTTTGTACAAAGGCAACTGACTGAGTCCTGCTAGATCGAGATGGCCAGAGCTCTCACTGCTTACCAGGAACTATTGATGAGCAAAGGATGTGGAAGGTCAAGCTGAGTATATGCTGTCATGAACTAACACACACACACACACACACACACACACACACACACACACGCAGTTGAATTTTGGTTAGGAGGTGTTTCATGCAACAGAAAACGGCCTGAACATCTCGGAGAAACCAGGAGAAGTTTCACTTTAAGACCCATCGCTTTCCTGCCCTCAGCATTTTAGAAGATATGCAACACTTAAGAACCTGCCCGACGCCATCATGTACAATTACTGTGGAACACACACACACACACACACACACACCTCCATTGGACAGAGAAAATCGCCTGCTGCCTCACAAAAGCAGGTCAAATAGCTAGTTTGATTCTCTCAAACCACTGCGCATTCCAGCTAGTCTGTCAAAACACATCCACTGTTTGGGAAACCTCGTTTTCTGACACTGGAGAAACCTGCCCATGTAGGTTTTGGAGCCTCAGTTCAATGCAGGTTTTAGGAGGAGCTGATTTACTGCCATCCATTCACCACCCCCTTAACCCCTCTGAAGTCACTATCAACCCCGGTGAACGGGCTATCTCTGGGCGACGTTACAGTAATGTCCCCTGACATGGCTCATATTGCAAATGCATCTAAAAGCCCCAATCACTCAGGGACATAAGATCAATAACCAATCAGCCTTGGGTAGTCTGATCCCTATGAGTGTGTGTGTGTGTGTGTGTATGTGTGTATATATGGGGGTTAAAGATAATTAACATTTTTCAAAAGTTTGCTCAATCTTTCCCACGCCCTTGTAAATATAAACTTTCAACAGTCAGCTATTCTTTAACGGGGTCAGTGTCAGTGACCAGGTCTCCTGTAGAGGTTCCTCTGCCCAGGTTCTGTCTTAATATACGTGAGATCTCATATCCGCCCACCTTTGGCCTTCAGCACTGCAGATGCATGAAGAAATCCAAAAGCCGATGAGGGTTCTTCACTCCACACACACACACACACACACACACGCACACGCACACGCGCACACGCGCACACGCACACACACACACGCACACACACACACACACACACACACACACACACAGCTCTAACTCCATAAATTGCCCATCATTTGCCAGAACCGTTTTATCGTCCTGGATTTAGAAGTGTTTCAGATCCAATGTGCATTACGTCAATCCACTGGTGTGTCAGTGCTGGTTTGGAATCCTGACCTGTTTTGGGAGAAGTTGCCCAGCATGCATGTCGAAGCGAGCCTGCACGGCCTCTGTCCTGGGCGCCGTGCCACAGGGCTATTGCTGGAGACATGAACTCTTGGGAATGCTGGGATAAACAGTAGGTCACTGTATGATTACAGTGCACATGAGACAAGGAGAAGAGGGAGACAAAAAGGGAAAAGAAACGTATAGATAGCTTACTACACTTGGAAAGGATGAAACCAAGCGTCATCAAACATCTTCATCCCAACCCTGTGAAGAAGCATGTTTTGGAACTCAGTCTTCAGGAAGTTCACTTCTGCCGAGAGTCCACCTTTGATGGTGGGTTAGTTACACGCTGGTTGAGGAACGAGAGCGTCACATTTCAGACTGCAAACACGCAGAAAGCAACAAACTAGAGGCTTCTCCGCACTGAAAGGGCGAGGATGAGTGAAATCTTGAATATACCAGCTGAGGTAATGTTCTAACCCTCACCTAGGAGTCACAACATTTGCTTTGGCTGGAACTAGAACCTCCACTGGTGGCTGGCCAGACTCCGCTCACAAGAACTGTTGTAGTGTTTCTTGCTACGTGAAGATCTGTAGAGAGACAGCTCTGTCCCACCCACGTCCTGAGAGCCGAGGAACTGTGGAGGACAGAGAGCCTTCCTGCCCTGCTGCAGCACTTCACTCTTTGATAGATGAGGGGGAAAAGCAGCATCACTATAGAACACCAACTGACACCGGCCTTCTGGGGAGAAGACCATCTCCATAGAAGTTGTAGCCCCCCCGCGACCAAATAAATGGAAAATGCAAAGCCAAACATCTGGAGTTAGAATTCCTGTGCAGCTGAAGGCGTCCGAAATCCACTCCATCTGCGCTCAGATGATAACATTCAGGTTTGGAGGCCAAACCCTGTTGTCCTCAGACTGTCTGCCTCACCAGGACCATCCCGCTGCTTCCTCCTTGGGTTCCAGGTCCAACCACTGTTTAAAAATACTAGAACACTATGTTCTTCCCATAACAAGAGGAGATTTGCTCCAATCAGTTGCTTTATGTGTCTGGTCAATACACATGTTCTCTCACCCTCTGAGAAAGCCTCAGCTGTTTCTTGTGTGTAGGACCCAGATGTTTGTCACAAAAAGCAGGAGAGGCCTCGTGCACTGCTTTTTCAAACGGCGCTCCCTCGTCCATGTCCAAAGCAGCTTGGCCTCCTTCACTCCATCAGAGGGGGAGAGAATGACAGGTGTGATGAAACATCTGCAACACTGCTGGACATTTAATAAGAGGAGAGGAACGGAAGGCTGGGGTACCCAGTCCAACCTGGGGGAACTTCGAGAAGCTCTCGAGACATCAAACTGTGGTAGAAGCAGCTCAATTTTAATGGACGACTTACTGGAAGAACCTGTTGAGTGACATCCACCCCATGAACTTTGATTTGTGAACATCCAAAAAGGGGTCTATGTATGTTGTATGTCTCTTTAATGCTCTAATGGGAGGGTGAATGGTTGTGAATGAAAGGGTGAACCCATGGCAGCTGGGATATACAGACAGTGATTACTGGTGATCATCTTCAGGTGAGTGTAAGCAGGTGAGCGGATTGAGGAAGGTCGCCCAAACCGTGGCAAAGTCACAGGTCAATGATCCTGCAGAAGGCGAGAGGCCAAAGCTCTAGAACACTCTGTTGGCGACCCTCATGTGTTCCCACCTGAGTTTGCTGGCTGCAAAGGTGTAAGCGTTGCAAAGAAAGAGCACGAGAGAGAAGAGCGGAGATGCAAAGTGGGATGTAACGGAGATAGAGAGGGTGTGAAGGTTAGGAGGTACAGGAACTGATGATCTCTTGCCAGTGATTACGTTTACATGTTTCTGGCGGTGCACAATAATGGCCTCAAAACTAAAAGAAGAAATAGTGGTGGCCACCTGGCAGTAGATCAAGTCTCGCCCCATAGGAACCCTACCCAATGAGAGAGCAGATATGAGACGTGCCCCTGTTCACCGTAACGTCAGGTTTGAACTGAGTTGTGCGAAACACTGAATTAAAGGACTAGGTCTCTGGCTGGCTGGGTCTGGATGCTGCAACATCTCAAACACCTGGGATTCAGTGCAACTCATCAGACAGCAGGTGAGGCTTTCTGGACTCACTTGGTGTGCTGCAGGCTCCCGAGGCCTGGGAGGACAGACAGGAGCTTCTGTCCTGGAGCAACAGGGTGTGCAGGCCAGCCTCTGCTGCAGAGGGTCGGCGCACAAGAATCTGAGTGAGCATTTCAAACTCCACGCCGTCCGTCACCTGCTGACACCGGCTTTAGATCATGTAACAGCAAGATTCCTTTCCGGTGGTTTTGGAGGAAGGATTATTTATCCAAATGTAGGAACCCTCAGAGCGCGTGTCCTCATGTGGGATTTCACGTGCACGGCTGATTTCTATCACTCGCCCAGAATACAGCCGACCAACCATCCCGGCCTTGGCTGGCTGTCTCTGCCGGATGGTTTGCATCAGAAACACATCTTGCTCTGACATATCCCCTAAATATCTCCAGATTCAGAGAAACCGAGAAGAAACAACGAAAAAGGACTTCCAGCTTGCAGATGGAACACACATTTTAGGGATGCGGCCTCAACCTGGATTTACAGATACCAACTATCCAAACTGCACGCAAACACAGCGTCTATCCAGAGGACCACGTGGCAACTGACATGAACATCTGTAGAGCAGCTCAAAACCTGGTGGAAATTCCAGAGCAGCAACACCGGCTCACCTCGAAGGTACAGCCATTCACTGGAAACTGTCTGATAAGCCTATCATTGTTAGTAATTATTTTATATTACATTCATTCATTTACTTCTGCTTACCTGGGGTGGGGTCGCAGCAGCAGCAGCCGAAACAGAAGCCCAAGACCTCCCTCTCCCCGGTCTCTTGGTCCAGCTCTTCCGGGGGGTTTCCAAGGTTTTCCCAGACCAGTCGAGACACAAAGTCTCCTTGCCAGGGAAGCGTCCAGGAGGCACCCTGACTCCCGAGCCACCTCATCTCGCTCCTCTCCACATGGAGGAGCAGTGACTCTCCTCTGAGCACCTCCCGGATGGCTGAGATCCTCACCCTCTCTAAGGAAGAGCCCGGACACCCTGCAGAGAAAACTCATTTCAGCCGCTTGGACCCGCAACCTTGGTCTTTCAGTCACAACCCACAGCTCGTGACCATAGGTGAGGATAGGAACATAGATCCACCGGTAAATTCGCCTTTTGGCTCAGCTCCTTCTTCACTGGGACGGACCGATGCAGAGTCTGCATCGCTGCCGACGTCGCACCGATCCGCCTGTCTTATCCGGCTCCATCCTTTGGGCGTCGTGGCACAGGGGGTCAGAGCGGTCGTCCTTGGAACTGAACATTCCCGGTTCGACTCAGGTCCTCCAGGCCTGTCAAAGTGTTGTTGAGCAAGACCCTGAACCCCTCACTGCTCCCGTGGCACTGCTCAGCAGCTGCTTTCTGCTCAAGTTCATCCATGATGGGTTCAATGCGGTAGTCGGATTTTGCTGATGTGCTCTATGTAGAACTGAATGTGACAATAAAGGTCTTTCTTCTTCCCTCACTGACTCATTACCCTGAGATACTTGAACTCCTCCACTTGGGGCAGGACCTCCTCCCTGACCCTGAGCGGGCACTCCACCTGTGTCCAGCTGCAAACCCTTGTCTCAGATTCGGACGTGCTGATCCTCGTTCCGGTTGCAAACCGCTGCGGTGAGTGCTGGAGATCGCAGACTGATGAAACCAGCAGAACCACATCAACTGCAAAAAACAGACCCGATCCTGATGCTACCAAATCCCGTCCCATCGCCACCCAGAATGTGCCTAGAAATTCTGTCCATAAAGGTTGTAAACAGAATGGTTGACAAAGAGAATCCCCGACGGGGTCAGATCCTCACATGAGCGAGTCCCACTTACTGACAAACGTCATACAAGGACCCAACGGCCATATCACCAGATTCCACAAAACCTTATGATTGATAATCTGCAATTTTAGTTGTGCTTAGTTTGAAAAAAAAATGTATTTTTGAGTAAGACAGAGACACGATGTCTTCTGCCCTCATCTGCTGTACACTAGTCAGTATCAGATCTACAGGCCAATGTGACAAATAGTCGCTGAATCAACAATATGACTCTACAACGATCAGATTTCCAGAGAATGCGAGGGTGTTTGAAGGCAGCAGGGGGAGCAGACGGAGATAAACCTAAGCGTCTCTTCTGGGATTGACTGCGGAGCCGCCCAAGGTTGTGACATCCTTTCAACAACACTTCCACCGTTAATTAAATTGAGAACTAAGCCACAGAGAAAGACACATATTCCAGAATGTGTGTGTGTGTGTCTCCACACAACTCAGGATCTTCCACAACACAGCGGCTGCTGGGAATCCTGAGAACAGATGTACTGGAAGCCTCCACACTGATTCTTTATGTTCCATCAAAAGCATTTGTTCTTGTCACTATCTGCTTCTGCGGAACGGTTTGAAGACACTCAGGAATGTTCCTGTCTTCTGTAAACCCTCCAGCCTGTCACTGCTCCCAGCTCTTCTTCTGTGAAGCTCCAGAGCCCCTGGGGTTTGTTTCAAGATGGATCTCATTACCTTTACTTCAGTTGTGTTCTGTATTCTGGCGAGATGTCAAGAAACCATCATTGTCCAGAGGTTCTTCATATGACCCACTAAATATACTTGTTTTCTTATTGTTTTAGGACAGTCAAGAGTGACCTCGCCTTTCCTCGACCCCCACACACACACACACACACACACACACACACACACACACAAACACACACACACACACACACAGTTTGATCTGTATCTCTCCTATGTCATTTTGAATTCTCAAGCCACCTGTTTCACAGCCTCATCATGAGGCTGGTGATGACAGGAGGATGGGTTGGGGGTGGTGAAGGACAGGGATCTGTTCCTGTTCCTTCCAGTGGCTGCAGAGAAAAGTGCATTTGAGACGATGGAGAATTCAGAGCGGACCTGCTGGCCGGTGAAGAAGCTCCTTCCCTCCTTCAGACACATGCAGGAAAAAGAGAAGCCCATGCCCAGCCTCTGGCCGGACGCCCACTGGATGCCGGCGAGCAACAACGGTGAGGGAGCGGCCCCTCGGGGGGGCCCACGTCCGCAAGCCCGCATGGGAAAACTATTACGTGCCCCCCCACCCGGCCGACCGCAACTAGCCTGGCGTGGCACCTTCAGCCGCAGAGACAGGCTAAATATAAAGCCATTGTTATTGGTCAGGGAACATTTTAATGCGAAGAAGAGAGATGACGGAGCCGCTGTAACATAATACAGTGTTTTGGGTTTGACGCTGGTGGGGAGAATCCAGCAGACAAGCTGGGGACGGGATCAGACCCTGTGGAGCCTGTTAGGAAACAGCTTTAATTCCTACCAAATCAGCCCCACCACAGCTGCCCCCTCCCTCACTTCCCAGGCGAAAGAGACGGGAGCCAAACACAAAGAGGCAAACTTGTGTCATTTAAAGACGGCAGCTGTCCCATTTTTAGCCACGCAAAGCTCCAGCTGAGTCACACTGTGACAAAGGACCGAGGCACAAACACCGAGAGGAAAATGACAATCGGCCAAACGCGCTGAGATCTGGAGGGGAGGAACGAGCACAGAGAAAGGAGGCACGCTCACCTTTCAAGTGCAGCTCAATCACGACTCTGCCCGAGAAAACACACGCCGTGTGAATTTCCCAAAAAAGGCTTCACACAAACGCTTGGCAAATTAGACGCACAAGAGAGCAGCCATTGTTCAGCTCTGCAGCATCTTGACTCTTGTTACATCACACAGGCCAACAAAAATAGCTAGAAATTTGAAGTATTTTCTTCCGTTTGGGGTCTTGGGCTGGCCAACACTACGGGGAGAATGTAGAATTAAAACCTTAGAGGAAAACTGTATCGCTTGAATCAACAAAGGGGCATTCTCTACCTCCATCACACTGCAAGGATGGAAGATTTTAATCAGCTTTGATATGTTATGACCTGCTATGAGATGAAAATTTGAGGCTGAAATGAATTCAAAGTTTCTATTTTCCTTCAGAAAAAACAACTTCAAATATTGTTATGTATCGCAAATACACAAACAGCAGAGACGAGATAAGCCAAAAGGGCTGAGTAACGTCAGAGGAGATCCGCCAAACATTAAATCAAATGAACCTTGCTTACTCCTGCTTCTTCAAAGAGTGATGACTGTCAGCTTCCTTCTTCACCTGCTGCTGATCGGGCACCTCCTGAAGGAAAGCCACAGCGTCACGCCCAGCCGGTCTGCAAACACAGACCTCCGGGATAGAGGCCTCCAAGGACAACGCAGAGACAAACTGGCACTGGTTCAAGACCGGCAAAGAGAAATCTCGGCAGCAACAAGCTGAGCTGTGCAGCGTTAGCTTAAAATGGTGAAGCGCCAAAAGTAAAACTCTGAAACTCCAAACCTCAGGCCAAAAAGCGCGTTATTTAAAGAAGCCAAGCTTTTCCAACCACCTCATCAACACACCGAGAACAAAAACGCGGCATTAGCACGCAGCCTGGGACAATTTAAGGAGGAACGGACGAAGGGATGGATCATCGGCCGTCAGAGTGGAACAGCTGAACGGCCCCCCGGAAACAAACAGGTAAACGCAGGAAGTCAACGGACGCCTCCTCAGTGGGAACGACTTTGACGACGACCGAGGATATTGAAAAAATAAGCCGAGTTTTCAGCACCGGACAAGTTGATTTCCCCGTCAGCCTCCGTCGTGATGGAGGTTCGAGCCCGCCAAGTGCAGCCTTATCTTTTTCCTATTTAAATGCTAATGAGCGCGCAGCCGCGACAGTCGGAGCCCCGAAACTGTGAATATTTAACATTTCATCCGCAGAGGTGACAGAACCCCCTGCAGAGACGCCGGAAGACGGACATGTTCCCTCATTAATTTCTACACAAAGTACCAGAAAGGCCACTCTGTGTCTGTGTGTGTGTCTCTGTGTCTGCGTCTGTGTGCGCATTTGACTTTGTCTACCTGTAGGCGTGTGTTTAGTATAATTGTTTATTTATGTGTGTGTGTGTGTGTGTATGTGTGTGCGTGTGTGTGTGTAGACATGTATATTTGACTTGGTCTACCTGTAGGCGTGTGTTTTGTATAATTGTGTATTTATGTGTTCCTGTGTGTGTATGTTTATGGATGTTTGTGTGTGTCTTGTATAATAATGTATTTATGTGTGTATATGTGTGTATGTGTGTTAGGGTTAGGGTCCTGTGTGTTAATGTGTGTGTCTGAATGCGTGTGTGTGTTTGTGTGATTATGGTGTGTGTGTGTGTGTGTGTGTGTTTATGGTTGTGTGTGAGTGTGTTTGTGTCTGTGTGTTTTTGTGATGTGCGTGTGTGTGTTTATATGATGTGTGTGTGTGTTTGTGTGATTATGGTGTGTGTGTCTGTGTGTGTGTGTGTTTGCTTCTGTCTGTGTTTTTGTGATGTGCGTTTGTGTGTTTATATGATGTGTGTGTGTTTGTGTGATTATGGTGTGTGTGTGTGTGTGTGTGTGTGTGTGTGTGTGTGTGTGTGTGTGTGTGTGTGTGTGTGTGTGTGTGTGTGTGTGTGTGTTTGTGTGATGTGTGTGTGTGTTTTTGTGGTGTGTGTGTGTGTCTTTGTGTATGTGCGCACTCACACTGGGTCCTGGTTCCTCAGACCTTTGCTGAG
>CAAKHD010007586.1:6840-27399 GCA_901007705.1 Fistularia tabacaria
AAACATGAACGGGAATTGTTCGGGGCCGGCCCGCCCCCACCCCGCAACCCCCCCCCCCCACCATGCCTGCCCAACCCCCCCCCCCCCACACACACACAGTGTGTCAGTGCAGCCTCTGATTAAAGAGCCTCTATAGAACATCAATACCTCCTTCATTACAGCTTCACTACTCTCTATCTCCTCACTCCACCTCTGTCCCCTACTCTCCATCCAGCTTCTTCCAATTTCCACTTTCTCTCAGAGTAGATATTATTTATTGCAGTGGGAATAGTGTGTATAAGACTCAGTAAATCGGAGCAGAAAAATGTTTTGTGAATAAACCGAAACTAAAACACTCTTTCACAGTCAAGGGTCAAGCGGTTCAGCAACAGGACTAAAAATCAACAATCTTAAGGTTTCCAATATTCAAATGTGAGAGGAGGAAGAGACGTATATTCAGAAAATTCTTCCTTTCAACATGTGATCTCTTATATTTGGTTTTAAAAAAGAAGTTACTGATTCAAAAAAGGACGCTTTTGTTAAAACCATGAAATACCCCCTGTCTTCAAACATTGGTCTCAGGAGATCAAATGATTAATATCAAGAATTTCCCCCTAATTTAGATAAAAATTTTAATTTTATCACTTGGCCTTGTACTATATTTGGATGTTCTTCATTTCTATGCCATTTTATGTTGTGTTTATTACCTGATGGTTCACAAAGGTTTTAAAAGGCAACTGACAAGAATAACTTCAATATGGGACAGTTAGATGTAAGATGCAATTACCTGACATCAGGTATATAACTAAAGATAAAAGAAACTAACCATAAATCAGCAAGCTTTTACCCCAAATATAAGCCAGATCTTACTTTTGCATGAGGAGGTTGTCCTTTTTGTAACTGATTTTGTGTATAGTGATGCTATTAAAGGGTTAAGGGTTACATACTGATGTTGTCCACAGATTGCAGCATTGTAATTGCACGCGTCCCTTAGAGTTAAAAAGAAAAAAAGAAACACGTTTAAGATTCTACCCCTCCAGCCTTTAATAGAGTCTTATAGATTTGTTGTCTCCAAATCAGCCGGTGTGTCAGACGGGATGGATGGCCAAGCTGGAAAAGATATTCATGTTAATGACTTGCGAGTTCATGTCATCCAGATGGTTGATTACTACGATGGCGGTTTGGGGAACGTCACACATCGACAATACAACGCATTACGCACACGATTTGTGTTTGATTATGGTGAATGATAGCCTTGTTGTTGTCTTTATTTTTTTGTTTTTGAAGTCCCTCCACGTATTAACCAGCGAGTCACACAAAAGATGTGTGTTGGGAAATTAGCTTCACGTTTGTAAATGTAACTATTGTCTTGCTGACCCAAGTCAACCTGGTCTCCTGCTTGTCTCCGACTTTCTTCCCCTTCTGCGGCAACTTCTCTGTAACATACTTTAATGTGACTTCTTTAATGTGACTTCCACTTCTATGATTTCAGAGCAAATTTTTAGCACAATTATATGGACAATTTTTGATTACCTGATCATTTGTGGAAAACAAATTCAACGTTTTATTTATTTCTTGAAACTAATGGAAAATGAAGTGTCAAAAGCATAAAAGTTATACAGTTTCATTTTTAGGAATATTTTACCTTGATATTATTGAGTATATTGACTTTTACACAATATTAGCATTTGCTAAGTTAAAAATCTGCAATCAAGTACCAATTTGAGTACTTCGGGAATTAACCAATGGTGCCAAACAGTGAGTTGTGGCTGTCCATTTGGAATGGGAGGATTAAACTAAACACTTATTTAGGTACAAAAGCTCCAAACTGTATTTACACACAGCCGCTGGCAGTGGGAACACAAATTCAATTGAACAAATAAATCAAATGTGAATAAATACAAATGAATTCTCGAGGGTTACATTCAAGTGTCGAGGCTGGTGTCAGGTGATATATAGGATATTCACGTATAACTCCAATTTTCCCGGTCCCTTTGTCCACCCCATTGCGTTGCACGTCAATTCTGATGGATTATGGGATCAACACTTAAGGCTAGAAAATGCCAAGAATTGAAAGAGGCAGAGGGAATATAACTAACACACACTCCACCTTCCGCCTGGTGTGAGTGTGTTTGACTAATTTTCCAAAGCTGTTAAAATCTGTCCACCCCGGCTCTGTTGTTAAACTAATGACTTCTATACAGATGCATAAATAATGGTGGAGTGCACCTCATAATGATTTCTGCATGTTTGCAACATGATTTGTTCATTTTTTTTTGTCTAGGTTTTTGTTTTTGTTTTGCTTTTAATTGAAAATGTGTGTAGCACATTAAAACGAGTTCACATTTAAACAAGTGGATTTTTTTCAAGCTGCAGCTCCAACTGTGTATTATACTGTCGGTGAAAAAAAAAAAAACCCTACTACTACTACTTCTACTACTATTACCACCACTAAAATTAATAATAATAACAAACAAATACAAAAAGATGGTTAACTTGGAAAATTATCCAAGATTAAGCCCAGTGATTAACTGATTTAGTGGGAAATTCATGAGAAATAAACAAACAAAAAACTCTCAATCTGTGATAATGAGTATGAATGGGTAACTGAGTATGAATGGGTAACCTGCCAGACAAAATTAAACTAGTGAATACATGCAAAATAAAAACCCCATCAATTGGAATGTCATGATAAGATTAGAGGGACATGTTACCACATCACCAACATCAAACTAGAAAAAAACACCTGTTTCACTGTGTATCTGATTATCAGTATGTAAACATGGGATAGTGGCTTCTGGCTTGGCGCTCAGAGAGGCGGACTGGTGTTGACATGAAAATATCCTGGCGCTCCAAGAACTGCAAGATGGAGCAGGAAAGTAGCGGATTGGGTGAAACATAGGAAAAACTACAAACATGGGAAACAGGAAAATTGGTAAAATGGGGAAATTGACTTTCTCTTACATCTACAATTTTCAGAGCAATGCTGCTGTAAGAAAGTGAAAAACATTGGACTTCACCTGAAACACTGGAAGATTAATGAGATTTAAACCCTTAGACCAGAACGTCTGTACAATCAATACAAAACAATACACTCATACACTCAAAGTGTGTATGGCGGGGACATATATGAATGCATGTCACATGGGAAAAACACTGGATTTTATCAACCCCGATTCAGCAAAACACACACACTCTCCCAGAAGAGTCATGTTTCAAAGTCAATTTCAGCAGGAGAAAACCAAACTGGATCGTCATGTGAAGGCTTGAATTATACTTGATTAAAGACTAGAAATCTGAAACTAACTTTGAGAATTGTTCACGAAGCTGCTGCTTAATTCAAAGAAGATGCTTGTAAAACTAAAAAAATAAAGAAAGAAGTAAATACTGAGGGTTATTTGCTTTTCAGAGGCAAAATTCATAAATATAAATTAAAGCAAAATTAATCTCATAACTCAATTTAAGCTCCACTGGATGTCAAATTGACAAAGGAAAGAAGTAAAGTTTTGGTTGTTGTGTTTGTCTATGATAATTATGTTATGGTTTGTTTCCTACTCAAACACGCTCACACACACACACACACGCTCACACACACACACACACACACACACACACACACACACACACACACACACACACACACACAAATATTCGATCATACTACTACTTTTGGCGTGATTTAGAGAATTAATTAATTTTGTTTCACTAAATGATTCGACAGTATTGCGAATGACGAAAGTACGAGAGAGAGGGAGGTTTAAATAAACAAAATTATCATTTTTGTTTCCTTTGAAATTACTAAATTGCTTCTTGTTCTGAGCTGCACGATGGTGCTTCACACTGATGACAGCTTGTTATTTCACATCAGGCGATAAAAAAGTATCAATCTCTCAATCCTCCTCTCCTTCTCTTTTGCTTCCCATTTCTTTTCCTCCTTATCAACTCTCTCAACACTCAGATGATTCTCCCTCTTCCTCCTTCTCTCCTCCATCTTTTTCTCCACCCCTCCCTCTCTGACTGTCTATCTCACCCCCAAGCCCACCTATCAACTTGGCAGTAAGTGGATTGTCATTGGCAGCAGGTTCCCTCTTGTCCCTTCTAACCAATTCATTTGTAGTCCAGTCCAATCAGACAGGGCCAAGCCCGACGTGCAGCGGCCGGCCAGCTGCAGCAGCAGAACGCGGCACACAACTCTTTCCAATTATTCTCTAATTTGAGCTTGTTTTTGAGACTGGGGTGACCAGGCGCAGGGAGGAATTAGAAATTTAGCTCTGACTGTGCTTGACTCATATCTGATTCAAATATGAAGTTGCAGATTTAGACATTGAAAAAGAAAATTATGTCGCTTTATATCAACATCTCAACCAGCTGGGATGGCACTTTCATGGGTCCTATTATTTCTTGTTAAAGAATAGCAAGGCTTTGAATACCAACACCAATTCTAACTCCGAAGACAAAGACAGTGATAACCAATATTTCGTCTCTGGCCCCAGTAATGAAGGGAGGAATCTAGGAAAAAATATATCCTGCAATAAATACAAATGCATTTAAGAATAAAGGTCAGAAATTAATTGGCACAAACTGGCATGAAATATTTCTGTAGTGACAAGAGGCACCTTGCTTCCCAAACACCCGAAATACTCAATCTAAGAGAAAGAAAAAAAACAAAGAGAATAAAATGAAGAGATTCAAGTATATGAGCGTAATTAGCATAAAGGAAAGCCGTCACACAGGAAGTCAAGAAGTGGAGCACTCAAAAAACTATCAGAGTAAAGACGAAGTGAATGGAATAAGAGCAGACGCGGACATTGATGATGAGCAGCACTGAGTGAATGTCATGAGAGATGGAGATGAGAAGGATTCAAACAAATAAAACTGACACGGGAAAAAAGCAAGGAAAAAAAAGACAACGCGCAAACCACGAAAGTATACCAGGAAATGACAAGAGCACAAGGTTGACTCAGGCAAAGACACAGGAAACAGAAAAATAACACAGGACACAACAACATGGTATAGACAAAGCAGAACAGGAAGTGAGGAGCGCATAGATCGACAAACCGCAGGTACTTTGATAAAAAATACTCTACTAAAATACCCCAAAATTAAAACCATCATGCAATTAACAAATTATGCTTAATATATTGTAATTATTAAATTATGTATCGCATTATTTATTGATTATACGGTACATTGATTTGATTTATTCATTAACATTTACAAATTAGTTCCTTAATTTTAACACAAACAGTCAGAGCATGGTTAATTTGTGTTTTTGTCCACTTCCCCTTTATGACGACATGTTTGTCTCTGTCTTTCATCTTGATCTATCCCTCTCATGCGGGCGTGTTTCTCTCGGTCTTTTGCTCAGCAGGAAGCAGAAAAAATAAAACACTGAGATACCGAGACGGAACAACCTGGGCTCTTGCCAGCGGCCGCACACTGGCATTTCAGTTGATTGGCACCGCAGGCGCTCGGCACTGAAGCTCATACTGGATGTTAATGTGAACCACAGCCCCGAGACACACACACACACACACACACACACACACACACACACACACACACACACACACACACACTTGCAGGTTGTGTGGCTGGTTTGCATTGTGTTCATGACTTGTTTTTCGAATGGTGATTGAAAAACCGAGTGAGATGTGTGTTTGGATATTATTATTTTTATATTGCCCCTCCCGTGTGTTTGTTTGTTGTGTGTGTGTGTTTGTGCATCTATATGAGAAAGAAATAACCCCTTAAAGAATTATTACAAGCAAACACCGAAACTAAAATTTCACCTCTTTTTATTTTCAAATGTGACATTCCACAGGATCTGGTCACTTGAATGTGATAAGGTGACACCCTCTATCTTGTCGTCTGTTCAAGATTTAAACTCTGCAGTTCATTTATCCATTCATTTATTCATTATCTATAGTGCTTATTTGCCCTCAGGGCTGGAGCCTATTCCAGCTATCATCAGGTGAGAGGCTGGGTTCACCCTGGACTGTTGCCGGTCGCCACATATAGAATCCTACAACCATTTACATGTACATTTGTCATTCACAAATCTAATGGTACTACTGCTTGAACCACGGATCTTCTTGCCTTGAGGCAAAAGCGCTAACCATTGCACCAAGGTGTCCTTAATTTATTTATTCAAGCATTCAATTGTCGAGGTGCAGATATAAAATCAGAAACTGGTAACAAATGCTGAGACCATCTATACAATAGTTAATTGAACGCAAATCAAAACTGAACCAAAGATTGCGACGAATGACTTTGCCAATCCAGGTGTCTTTCACAGATCTTTCATGACTTAACAACTTCACAAATCACACAAGTCGAAGATAAAATTAGCTTGTTCTATCTACAGTAAATTTGATGTTGGCCAGTATAATATTCAGATAATGCCAGTAACCTAAATCGATGTTAATGTTTGCAAGCACTGCTTGCGTCATGACGCTGGTGTAAGCATACACTGGACGTGATGTCTTGGGGTGGAGTTCTGAAAGCTCCCTCAGCAAGAAAGCAGCCTATTATGAAGCTCTGTGTCATCATTCCAAGCATGTCACATAAGTAAAACCCATAAATAAGATAAGATAAATATCATATTGACGACGAGGATCAAAGTAAAGACCGACCACACCGACGTTTGTCCCAGAGAGTGGAATATTACGTGTGGAAGAAGTTCAGCGCAAAAGAGTTTGTTCAGCTAACTGATTCCTGGAGTAAGTGTGATAGTAACGGTAACCATGATGCTATTGCACTGCCCAGCCACACCACCATTTGACACGGAGAGTGAACCACCTAGTGAGAATTTGGATGTTTCTACTACCAGACTTCGCATGCTAGCAAAACACTTCGGGTTTAGTGATGTGGACAATGAAATAAAGTCACAGATCATTCAAAGCTGCACGTCATCCAGGGTGCGCAAATACGGCTTGAGGAAGGGTAACAAGACATTAAAAGAACTCCTTGAATACAGCAGGACTCTTAAACTGTCTGAATTACAGTCAAAAGGACCTGAATAGGGTTCTAATCTCACTGCTGCAGTGAATCAAGTTCACAAACAAACCCAGAAGAAAGATGGTATACCAGAAACATCCAGGTGGCAGCAACGCCCGGTGAAGAAACTGCAGGGGTGAGACGCCACACTCAAACAACTGCCCAGCAAGAGGCAAACAGTGTAAAGCATGTGGGAAGCAAAACCTTTTGCAAGGCATTGTAGGTCAAAACCACAACATACAGAGCCAGGAACAGAGACAAGGACATACAAGACAGGTTACAGAAGAAGAGTCACCCAGATAGAACCCCAAAGTGAACGTTCTCAGTATGAAACAGCTCAACATGAGTCATCCTCAAGCAGTGATGAATGTTATGCATACATTGTCAAAAGCAACAGCGACATTGAGCAGCCACTGTTAAAAATCACACTGAATTGAGACTCAGTGCCAGCCCAGATCAACTCCGGTGCTGTCGTAAAAATATCATCAGCGAACAGACATATAACAACCTGAGTCTCCAGCCTCACCTCCTGCATACAGATCTCAGGATACTGGCCTATGGGTCCAAAGACGCGCTGCCCAACCGAGAGAAGTCCACAGGTAGCGTGGAGGCGCAGAACAAGAACAAGACAGATGGAACATTCTATTTGGTCAAAGGTGATGGCTGCTCCTTACTCAGCTACCAGACAGCTGATGAAGTGGGATAAATCAAAATCATACACTCTATCGGGCCTCCTTCAATGAACCTCACAATGGCAGACAAGCTTGTAAACAGCTACCCCAAGCTGTTTGACAGCATTGGTAAGCTCAAGGACTTTCAGGTCACATTACATATCAACCCTGACATACAACCAACATGCCAGCCACCCCTTATAATCCCGTTCCAAGCCACAGAAACTCGAACCTGAGGACATCATCAGGAAAGTGACAGGCCCATCACTGCAGATATGACCCATCATAACACCACCGAATCCAAAAGACCCCAACAAGGTATGCATGTGTGTCGACATGTGGCAGGCACACACAGCCATCCAAAGAGAGTGTGACCTGACTCCTACCGTAGACAATATCATTCATGAACTGAATGGTGCAACGGTGATTTCAAAGCTGGATCTGTCGGCGGGGTACCACCAGCTGGAATTACATCCCGACAGACGATACATCACCAGGTTGACAATGCACCAAGGCCTGAGGAGCTTGAAGCACCTCAATTTTTGGCATCTCCCCAGCTGCGGGAGTGTTTCAAAACGCCATTCGTCAGATGCTCCAGGGCATTGCCGGAGTACAAAACCTCAGTGATGACATCATCATCTACGCAGGCTGACCACGACAAAACCCTGACTGCTGTGTTCTGGCAACTGACGGAACACGGCCTCACACTGAACAGAAAGAAGTGCGAGTTCAACAAGACTCGACTAGTGCTCTTCAGGTTCGTGTTCTCCAATGGTGGCTTCTCAGCTGATCCAAGTAAAGTCGACAGCATACACCAAGCCAACATGCCCAAAAATTCAGCAGAGGTAAGCAGTCTCCTGGGAATGGCAAACTACTGCTAATGCTTCATTTCTGACTTTGCTCCTGTCACAAAGCCACTAAGGAAACTCACAAGGAAGGACACTCCCTGGCAGTGGGGTGTGGAACAGGACGCAGCGCTGAGCGAACTGGAAGAAAGCCTCACCAGTGACACCACAACGGCATATTTCGACCCGAACATGGAAACAGAGCTCATCATCAACACACAGTCCAGTAGGACTCAGGACAATACTGCTGCAAAAGGACAAGACAAAGAGAGCATCATCACATATGCAAGTGCTCAACATCGTTGAGCGCCGTTACTCCGAAACAGAGCGTGAAGCACTCGCCATTGTATGGCGCAGCGAACATTTCCATCTATTCATCTACGGCAAAATGGTGACGGATCATAAGTCACTGGAGCTCATCTGGAACAGCCAAAAAAAAAATGAAGCTAAGAAATGGACTGAATGTTAAGAGTTTGAAAAGAGATGAAATACAAAATGAGTTATCTTATCTTCGAAACACTGTTTACTTTATGCTCTATACTTGAAATTACCCTCAGGAAAACATTCAAATCTAAGTGCTTACTTGATATTGTTTATTGTCTATTTGAAAGTATTTACAAGGTTGATTCTATGCTCTATATTTTATTGTATCATGACGCTGGTGTGAGCGTATAATGGATGTGATGTCTTGGGCAGGAGTTCTAAAAGCCCCCCCCAGCAATAAAGCAGCATATCGGGAAGCTCTGTGACATCATTCCAAGCATATCACAAAAGTACAACCCATAAATATCGCAGGCAGCATTGGTTCATAGTTGTAAAAATATCCCAAATTCCATAGTAGAGCCATCTTTTTCTTTCCAGCCTAATCTCATTATCAGATGTGAAAATCCTGACTTGATCATCTTGTTAATAATATAAGGGGAATCTGATTGTGTATTTCTTTCATAAGTGATGAAAAGTTGTTCTCCCTACTCACTATTTTCCCCTAAACGACAAAGTCACATGAACCGAACTTATAAAAAAAAGAAAAAGCCATTTTGAATTTGTCTTGATATTACACCTTGGTGGTTCATTTTAATTTAAAATGAAATTACCTGTCGACAGCTTCATGTCAAGGGGTCTGAGCTATCCTTATTAAAAGAAATTTGGAAAAACTTGAGGAGTAGACAAGACCTAGACTGCAGAGGTTCTTAAATTAAATATACATGTATATGCATGTACATATATATACATATATACACACACATATATATACATATATACACATATATATACATACACACACACATATATATGCATATATACACACACACATATATATACACACACATATATATGCATATACACACACACACATATATACACACACATATATATATGCATATACACACACACACACACATATATACACACACATATATATGCATATACACACACACATATATATATATATATATAGATGCATACATACACAGTCAGGTCAATAGCTCAAATGCAGGACTGTGCGTGTAGCGTGTGCGTATATATATATATGTGTGTGTGCGTATATGTTGGCTGTGCTGAGTGATTAGCAGGGTGTGGTGGCGCGTCTAGTGCAGTCTGCTCAGTGACCCACTGCAGGTAGACATGCCTGCAATCCCATCCCTCCCCCTCACCAAGACCCTCACTATGCCCCCTTGTGGCAGCCCACGGAAACTGGGGCTGCAAGGCCCCAGGCTGAATTACTGAAAGCTCTTGGAGCCGCAGTGGTCCCCAGAGGTGCCTGTGCCAACCACTGCCCCAATGCTACGTGGGTAAACCTTGAAAGGTATGATGGCTAGGGGAGTAAACCCTTAACACAAATCTGCATATGGGGACAGGCAATAGGCAGAGCCCAGCAGCCCGGACTACCAGCAGTCCCCTGCAGCTCGAACCAGAGTGAAGGTCATTGTGAGTTTTCTCACACCATTGGAAGTTACTCTGCTTAAGCAAAGAACGGTGGGAGTGAGGACTGCGCACCCACACCCTCACTCTAAACTTTTCCCTTGCGCAAGCCCCTTGCTCCATCCATCCACACCCCTCCCCTATACCCCCAAAAGTCCTGTGGCAATCTACAATGGCAGCAGGCACAGGCCTGGATGTGGCTGGGAGTGCCTTGCCAAACCATGCACACAGGCAGCAGTGGAGTGATGGTCATTGTGTTGCGGGATGGGGCAGCGCATCACTTCGGCAGCTTTCACTGTATCTGAGCAGCTCCCCACTGCTCACCCATGACAGGGTGGGACCTAGAGGACCTAGAAAAGGTGGTCCAAATATTGTCTGCTCCCCCAAACTCTGGATGGCTAGGCGCAGCCATCGGAGCATCCCTTACTGCGGCCGAAAAACAAAAAAGAATATACATTTACACATCACTACCTGGAATGTTTGCACCCTTCTGGACATGCCGGAACCAACCAACAGGCCCCAACGAAGAACAGCTCTCGTGGCCCTTGAGCTTGCGCGATATGCATACGCCAGCATACCCCAGCCCCTGAGTGGAGGCTAAGTGGCAGCTGATGGATGGATGGATCTTGAGGCAACAGCCAGTGGGGGTGCTGCACCACAAACTGTGTGGTTTGTCTTATCAAGATTTTAGATTTCTGGACTGAAAATTGAATACATGAAAGCTGGCAGAGGAATAAAAACATGTTCCCTCACTCTATTAATGTTTTTTTTAACTCCATTAATATTGAATTGCTCTATTTTATTTTTATCTTACAAAGTGCTCATACATACAAACACACACTGAAGTAAGTGCCCAAGGGTCAAGTTCTGAATATTTTGAAGAACTTGTTTAACTTTTGCCTCTCTTTAACACTCTCTCACTTTCTCACTTTCTCTTCCACCTATCTTGAATTAGCTCAATAGGAAGGCAGGCACAATGGAGAATACAACAGACTAAATCAATAATTTTCATACAGGTAACCTATAAAAATGTAATGTCTTGACCTCTCATATTGATGTTTACCTGCTTTGGAGGAAGTAAGACTTCAAACAGTATTTGCCATGGATGATGCAAACAAAAATGTCATTTATCCTCATGTAGAGATGATCAATAAGTTATGAATTAGTAAAAAGACATATATAGTTTTGGTAGCTCTACACTAAGGACAGGAAAAACAGGAAAGGAAGAGGGCAAGGTACCTGGATCTGGTGGCACAGTGTTGGAGGAACAGGTGGAAAGCCCGCTGTGAGCCTGTTGAAGTGGGCTGCAGGGGCTTCGCAGGCCTATCTCTACATCGGGCCATGGGGCTCTTTGGGATTTGCATGCTGCACAGGCGAAGGTGAACCATGAAACATCCTGAGAGCTGCTGAATAGGCCTCACGGTAGCTCTGGCTAAGCAGAGGGAACATGTGACGTAGTGCACTACCTCGACACAAGTCAGGGACTGACCAACCTTTTCTCGGTCCCCCAGGTAAGGTTGTCTGATGTCACCCCAAAACACCCAATGACCCCCCGGGAACATCACTGACAATATATATATATATATATATATATATATATATATATATACATATATACACACATATATATATATATATATATATACAGCCGGACATTAGACTTTTCTTCACAAAACTGAAAAAGTGGTTCAAGGAAAATCAGATACGTGAGCACTAAAACTGGATGTATAGTATGGACAAATGGGGCTAATTATTTTTAATGTATTTTTTCTCATATTTGTCTTTTTCCTTCTGTATCTATGTATCCTTTTACATGTGTTTCTTAACTTAATTAACTATTCTTTAAAAGCCTTTAAAAGCCAGGGACAGGGGTTGCAAATTTGGTTGTCGCTAAAAGCCCTATGTACTTTGACATCGGCTACCTATGGGTGGCAATGTTCAATTGTACTGTCCCTGTCTAATAAATAAACAAATGAAATAAAAATAAAAACGTCTTCAGGAGAAAAAAACAAGTCCAAGGAATGTCTTTCAGTATTTAATAGTCACTTAAATCACATTTGCATCCACAAGCACAAACACAAGTAGGATGTTATAGGAGATGAACACACGCATGCGAACACATTGGCAGGAAAATATGCATGTGTCTGGGATGGACCGCCTTTCCTGAATTGAAATGCTGGTCATAAAGAAATTTAAGGTCTTACATGGACAAACACACACACACACCAAGGTCTTAACTCTGGGACTATATCAATCCCATACATAGAAGCACCCCTCAGTGGTGCGTCATCAAGCATTAACTCTCATTCACAGACTTGATACACATATACAAACACACTCGCCCGCATGTCTGCATCAATGCCAGAGGTGTCAGGATGATTGACCATCCAATAAGCCACTGTTGTGCACTGTTCCACTCGAGCCTCACACTGGCCACCATTTGTGGTGCAGTGAGTGGAGCTAAAATTAGTTATTAGTAATAACTAACAATTATCAATGATGATTATTAGTTATTAATCAAAGTTGTGAGAATATCATTAATTCAATAATGATATTAACCTTTTTTTGGGGCAACACCAGCAAAGCTGGAAAACTATCACTAGTGAGTGGAACACATTCTCAAGAAGAAGGTATTTTTTTTCTAAAAATGTCAATATTTTACAATGATGATATTTCAGATGAATAAGGTGTAAATTCGAGCACTGACCCTGTCACATAGTCTTGTTACAATATGCGCACACAAAATACCAGGAACCTCCCCTTTTAAGATATAATAAAGTTTATTTAACAGCCTCAAATGCGTATGAGTGTGTGTGTGTGTGTGTGTGTGTGTGTGTGTGTAAAAGGACTGCAAAAATGACCGCGGCCTCAGAAAAACTACCAAAAGGGCAGCCTTACTGAAAACTATCAACATGGCAGCGGTTGTAGTCCAAAGGCTACCACCTATGCAAATATATGTGGATATGTGTTCATGTTAGAAAGAGAAAGGAAAAGCAGAGAGAGAAATAGAAAAAAAGCACCAACACAAAGGCAGCAAGGTAACAATAGCGATGGCATGGGAATACAGTGATCATCCAAGGAACGACAAGAAAATAGCAATTACAACACTCACATAACACTGATCAGTAGCTCATGCTTGCCAAGATACTAATACTAGCCTCTTGCAATGAATTTATCAGTGATGCGATGTTCCAGGGACAGAAGGGCAAGCTCCGATGACGGTCGCGTCGGTTGGCTTCCTAGCGCATCTGGCTAACGAGCACCCGCAATGTATTTGTGGTTGCCAGTAGAAGACAGGTGTGCTCTGGATGAATCACCAGGGACGACAGACAGCTGGCGATCTGGAGACATGGTTGTCACTCGAATTTTTTCGGGTGCAGTCTGCATTACCGGTAGTCGAGACGGGACGTCAAACTTGGAACCAGGATCCGGAGCGACGGAAAAAATGAGTTTTTGCGTCTAAATACAGCCACCTCTTGTGCACTACAAATAAACGGTATTAGAAATAAAGGGTATTATTATTATTATTACTAGAGAGTAGTAGGGCAGCATTTCAGTTCAAAACACCCGCTTATATGCTGGTTATTGACGTCACAGTGTGTGTTTTCCAATGGGTGAGGGCGCTGAAACCGGCCCCCCACTGTAGTAGGTGGCCTCTCCTCTTATAAGTCACATCTGGAATGTATACCAGAAGGTGAGGATGAGTTTATTGTAGGTGCTGATTGGGGGTCGATCCTTAGAACAAAAGATTTGATACCCTGTGTGTTCAACATGTGGTGGTTGAGTACCAGAAATAAGTGATGGAGTAACAGAAATAAGTCTTCTGTTAGAAGTCTGTACAAAACCACTCTGATACGAGCGTCGACTGCAGCCAATCACAGGGGGGGCCAGTGATGGCCTTGTTGCATAGCAGCACCAAAGTGTGGGTATGTGACACTGCAGGCCAACACTTGTGAAATCAAATTCATTGTTATGTGTCATGGCACCACAATTAGAAGGCTGAACCCAAAGCAAAATAGTTGCCATGGTGATATTAGGGCATTTGTTTGTTTTGTTAGGACAGTGGTGCCATGTCTGCAAAGATTCAGGCAGGGGGGGTGTTGGATCCTCACTTTCCTTAACCGTTTACTCCAGGGAGGAATGACAGTTGGGGGTAGGGGGATGTTGGACATTGAAGAGTGTGTGCATGTGGGGTGGCATCTAGAAATGCATGAAATTCACGGTTGAGATTTGAGGTAAACTCATGAGATTAGCCAAGCTGGTTGTTATAATAGTAATGATAATAATCCTAATAATAATGATCAGTTAACACAAAAAATAAATACGTTTGAGCTGCAGCTGCATCCACTGGTGCCGCGAGTCTAATGAGCCAGACCCCTTTCCATCAATAAGGACCCAGCACAGAGAGGGCAAGCACTGCAACCCCCCGTTCTCATCGCAGAGCGGGATGCAAAGACGGCTGCTACAGACCTTTGGAACCCCAAAGCTTGAAAGCGTTTCAGGTTACAGACAAAAAAAGACCTCTACGCAAATTGTGTCAAGGTTCTTACCTTACACCCCCTATCACAAGTGAAAGAATCAAAGTGACAAAATTTCTGTGGACCGCACATTTCTCCGAGGAGGGCCTGGTGAGCCTTGTACGGGCCACCACTGGAACAGCAGGCAGGTGACCTCCAGTGGAGGGTTGTGCACGGCACCATGGCCACGGACATGTGCGGGGCACATTTGAGGTCTGGATGACAGGAGACTTTGTTTGGTTCACACCCTAAAGCATCGCCTCATTTGTTTTTTAAATGCCCCAGGTTGCTGCCACTATTCAGTTTCTTGAAGGGTTTACTTCTTGGTTTGAGGGTTACCTTTAGCTTCCATTTATTTATTTCTGGTCCAAAGTATTCGAAGAACAACAAGGGGGTTTGAGTTATGCTCAACTTTTTGTCGGGCTCTGCCAAATTAGCCATTTGGCTGACCCAGAAAAAGAAGGTCTAATCAAGAGAACAAGAGTCCAGTGATGGTCTTAAAAGCACTGATTAAGACTCATCTAAAAGTGCATTTTGATTTCCTTTCTTTAACCGGCAATCTGGGGGACTTTATTTCTACTTGGGCAGTAGGAAGCGTTTTGTGTAAGTAAACAGCCGTGGTGAGTTGATGTTCTCATTCTAAGTTGATTCCGACACACTTAGCTATACTGAGCATCCTTACTTCTTGTTGTCAAATGTATTCCTGTCAAATCCCAGTGCTTAAATAAAGGGAATTTTCTTCTTCTTCTTCTTCTGTTCTTAGATCCTCAAGCTTTTGCAGCGCTGAATATCCTTGTCCTGAGCTGTATTTTATCATTTCCTCTCAAAATCTGTCATGTTTTATTTCTCCAGGATCAAGGACAAGCTCTGAGAGTTCAGAGTGCTTCAACAGGGTCATCTTTTATATCTTTTTTTTTATTTTACATCTCCAATCCCAAAGTATCTTCAGTCTCTAGTTGAGAGACACTTAAACCAATGAAATTCCTCATTTATCATTCCAATCGGCGATAGTAAGCTTGAGTGGTCAAATGTAAACCCTAATAGTATCTCAGTAAGATATTACTGATTAGTTTTAAGTTGTTAACAAGCAGCTGAAGATGCTATTTAAACATTCATAAATCTGTATATGAAGTTTACATCAGACGTTCTCTGTCTGATTCGCATTCATTTGGGATAACTCTGTTAGACAAAATTACAACATGGCACTGTTCATAATTGCCAGAGTTTTAAATGATTCGTGAGAACTTGACAGGTTTAAGAGCAAAATGGTCAGCAATAATAACATTTCTGCAGTGGACTTGATTGAGCCCACACTCATGTCAAAAATCAATTAAATATAAGAAAAACATGACACTGCGTCAACAACAGTCACAGGAAGAGTTAATGAACTTCTTCTTTCTTTGCAAAAAGGGGTAGACATTTATAGCATGAACCCGCTGTTTAAGACAATAGTTGAATCGAAATCAGCGTTTTACATTGTCCCACTTTTCACAAACCGTTTTCATTTCCATCACCTGCAAACACTGCCAGCTCCTTGCTGCGGCAATGACACTTTGCAGCTTTGAGTTCATTTAATCCCAACAACCTTGTTTATGTCTCTATGACAACAAGAATATATAAAAAAAGGCAATAACAGTGCTCATTCAAGCAAGGAAAGGCAAATCCAGAAGGAGGGTAAGTTTACCTGTGTGTTTGCTGGTGCACTGAAGCGAGAAGGCTTGGAGTCATAGGACTAACGCACACACATTCTCTTCCATGGACACACTAAAGAAACACAAGAGGTGAATGTCTGTTAGGCTGCTCCCATTCCGGGGCAGGCCACCCTGCTGTCTCATGCACTCCCCTGTCAAAACACTTCATAACACATGGAAAATATACAGTTCTACCCCCCGTGCCAAAAATTAAGTCTGAACATCCTTGACACAATTGATACTCTTCCCTGCTGCGAACATCGCTCCATTTCCAAGTCTCACCTAATTTCTGTAAACAGACTCATGGGAAGCAATGTGGGAAAATAAACATACAGCAAGTGGCGAGTCATATGGAAGCTAAATTAGGTCTCAGCTCCTAACAAGGACAACAAACACATAGACCAAAACATATATGAATTAACCATTTCAAAGTTTTCATTCTGCTTGTTTGCGGGCTACATTTGCAGGCAACCTTGCACACTGCATTCACAGCAGTTCCATTAGATTCCAACAGTGATGCAGAGTCATGGCCAGAAAAACAATATATCCTATTATCCACTGACACCCCTTTCTCCCATGAAGGCTTTTTCTGTCAATATTTCTTCTCTCAAGAGGGGAACTACACAGCTAGACTCAAAACTGCTATTTCTTCTATATTTTATCTAATTTCAAGCTTGATGTAAATGGATATTGTCTCAAGGATTCAATTGTGTTTGTTTGTTTTTTTCTCTAGCCAGCATTTTCAAACCCTCCTGGCATGAAGCTTTTGAGTTATTTAATTGCTGTTTTGCCAAAGGTTACTTTCTTTCCTTTTTTGAGGCACAGAGCCTCACTGCAGCAGTTCCTCCTGCTCCTCATGCATGCCTGGAGTGCTCAGTTCCAAAATCATCCAAAATGTGGTACCTGCTCCACCCTTTTTTCACCTGCTCCTGGTATCAGGAATTCAATTTTTTCATCGTAGGTCTAGGTGTAGCTGGCTGTCATTGGATGAATGGACTTTACAGTATTTTAACATTCCACTTCTCCAGTCAGCACAAATGCTCCAGACAATGTGATACATTTAATGGGACTGTAATATTCTGACTTGTTTCTTATATGATAGATCGGATGTGTATGATTGAAGAAACACATTGGATGACAAATTTTCATTTGTGATATTGACAATAGAATCAGGAGTTGACACAAAGACCTGTGTGTAAAAATAGAGACCAAGTTTACCGAGAGGATAATCGTAACTCCAAACTTCTCAACTGCTGCTGGTTCTGTGGCACCTCAGGGCATCATTAATTGTAAAAGGCCACAAATGGAAGGGGAATACATGGAAGAATAATTAATCTCTGTAATTATTCTCAACCTTCAAAAAGAAAACATGAATGGTCCAGACACACTCCTCCCTGTGAAGGCAGCACAAAGATGGAATGATAGAAATGGGAACACATTTCACCAGTTGGTAAATAAACACTGCAGGATGTGCAAGCGCCTATGGTACCAGGTGGTATTGTTAAAATTTGACAGGCCACAGAAAGACAAAAAGTGAAAAAAAGTGAAAGTCAAACAAATATCTAAAATCATTCAAGGCAATTTGTTTTACAAAAATATATTCCATATTTTGCGGAACATAAGACGCACCAAATTATTAGGCGCAATCTCAATGAACGGGTCTATTTTCATAGATAAGGCGCACCGTGTTATAAGGTGCATGATAAAACATACAGTATATAAAGCAAAGCAAAACAGTGAGTTTAGTGACAGTTTAACCCACTGTTCAATTTTGTCCTCTAACTGTCGCCATTTTGCTTTTTTCCCTTGAAAACTTGGTTTGGTCTTCTTTACTTGCCGCAGTTCATCTGCTTGCTTCTTCCACTTCCGTACCATTGATTCATTAATGTTGAATTCTTTTGCAGCTGCTCTATTCCCATGATCTACTGTGTGACTGATAGCCTTGATTTTGAATTCTGCTTCGTAAGCATGTCTCTTAACAGGTGCCATTTTGGGGGGTCCTAATACACACAAATGTACAGTAATATTATGTTGAAGCACAGTACGTAACAGGTATTACAAAAATTGGCGCAGGTAAGCATACTATATACTGTTCTCTGATTGGTTTATCTTTGCCAACGATTGCGGACACCTGAAGTTAGTGTGAGGTCGGAACAACGTTGTATTCCAGCCCTACATAATTAGTTTAAAAAATAAATAAATAAAAAAATTTAAAAAAAAAATCATATATATACATATATATATATATATATACATATATATATATACATATATATATATATATATATATATACATATACATATATATATATATATATATATATATATATATATATATATATATATATATATATACACACACATATACATATATACATACACACATATATAAGCACACATAACATTAGAACAAGAACTGATTTACTTTATCAGTAGTTATTGGAGAATGCTTTTGGCAGCCATTTAAGCTTTGGGCATAAGATAGTACAAATACAGGAGGATATTCAGTCTTTACATGATTATAACAATCGACTTAATAAACTTAATTCAATTCAACTCATGGATCTTTATTCTACCGTTATCACGCAAAAGACCAAGACTAATTTGTACAGCACGTGGTGTAGTAATAAACGGCGCTGGCAAGAATTTACCAACAAAATTATGGGGAAATTACCAAGATATAGCAAATGAAATACTGAAAATTAGCATAACATTACAAGTCAAAGCTCCATCCCAAGATGAAACTTATATTTGAACAACAGCAGCCCAGCAGTGCAGCAATGCAGATCACTTGCGACCTACGAGAAAAACTGTCAGAGCAGGTTTCCAGATTTCTACTGTTTCCAGTCCACAGAGAAATAAGTCTTACTCTTCAGGGGGTATTCTCCAGGTTTTTTCGGCGGTTTATTTAGAAAATATGATGACATTCTGAAAAAAGAAGGCAATGACGTACCTGGCTCAAATTTTTTACCGCAAAACATAAGCCAGGATGGGAGCAATATTGATATATTTATATTTCATGTATGTTCAATGTATTAGGTTTCTTTAACTAAGCATCCCGGCGCTGTCAGTGTTGTGAGTATGGCGCACTGTTTTGAAAATCAATTGATACATAAATAAATTAATTCAGCACACTTGCACTGTAATTCAGCCACTGTTTACTCATCACTTTGAGCCTGGAGGATCTGTACTTTGATGAAAAACAGATAGACTTGCGATTTTTTTTCGGTCCTTGTCATTGAAGCCTTTCAGTGAAATTGTACCTCTGCTTAAATGAATGAAATCTCATAGATGGATCCTTGTAATGAGCAGCTGTTCATTTCAAAAGCTGACAACTGGTTTGACTCAACGTATGATCCAGTGAAGTGACCCCAAAACATTACTGATGATATGAATATGTGCACTTTGCATCAAACATTTGAATTTCAATAAGTTTTCAACTTTAATTGTCAATATATGCATTTTCGCTCTGTGATTAACTTGTAGTCCGACCTGGGTGAACACCGCCTACAATCTAGGGGCGGCTGGATGCAAACAAGCCCTTGACTGTATTATTATTATTATTGTTATTATTATCATTAATACGTCACATCTCAACTTCTCTTTCTGAGACTACTATTTCCTAAATTGTTATGTAATTAGTTATTTGAAGAAATTATACTTTCAATGGGAGATAATGAAATTACATGAAAGTCTCGCTAGTTTCCCAACATCATGTTTACACCTCGACATTAAGGGGGTGTATGTTTGTGTGCATGTATTCATGTTTTACAAAATATCCCTCTCCCAAAATTTCATATTCAATGTTTTCCTGAAATACAGTAAAACAAAAATTATAAAAAAATATTTTCCTTTCACTTTGTAAGGCTTTCAAATCTTAAGAAAAACTTTCTTTCTTATTATTCAGATGCTAGAACCCTAAACACACACACAC
>CAAKHD010007587.1:0-24251 GCA_901007705.1 Fistularia tabacaria
GCAGGAATGTGGTGGGACCCGTGTTCCCGGGGGGGGGGGGGGGGGTGGGGGGGCGACACTGTGACAAGGCCGAGCTGACGCCGCTGAAATATTAAAGCTAATGGGATCATGGCGTGTGTGTGTGTGTGTGTGTGTGTGTGTGTGTGTGTGCGTGTGTGTGTGTGTGTGTGTGTGTGTGTGTGTGTGTGTGTGTGTGTGTGTGTGTGTGTGTGTGTGTGTCGGGGGCGGGGCCCATGAAATATTCATGGGGGGGCACAAGGAGACGGCTGTTGGCGCTGCAGCACCAGCTGATGGTCAAACGTCCTGAATATGGATGAGAACGTTCCGGCATGAAATGTGGAATTCTGTCGCTCAGTGTTCATTGATGCCGCCGCACAATGAGATGTGTGTGTGTGTGTGTGTGTGTGTGTGTGTGTGTGTGTGTGTGTGTGTGTGTGTGTGTGTCCTCAAATTTCAGTCTGTTTATTAGTGCTATATTATCATTTGTTCAACTTGAGCAAAAACACGTTTCTCATTCAGATTAAACTCTCACTACTTCCTGTTTTATTTTGAAGGGAACAGGAAGTGGCTCTTTTTTTATATTTATTAATTAATTCATTCATTTTTTTTTATAATAAGTTCCTGGATGATGCCGTTTGAGCTTTTCAGTCAAAACAGTTTCACAAAAACAATCTCAAACTGAATTAATTTCTTTTATTTAACATTTATTGTTAGAATATATTATATAGGTTTATGCAGAGAGGCTGGAGGCGGGGCTTAACCTGGATGGCTCAACTCTCAATCATTCAACCAGTCACCCTCTCATTCACGCCTTAGGATAATTTGACGACTTCAAGCCAAAAAGAGCTAGATTTTATGAAAACATCTTCCTCTCTAGTGCTTGCTACAGCTTTCTGACATGTGTTGAAGGTTTTTTAAATAAAGATGGAGGGAAGTTGGAGGCTCCGTCAGGCGTGTCTGCGGTGCCTGGGAGGTGGCGCCCTGACATGAGTTGAGCTCTGGCGCCTCCAAGAGGAAGATGTTCTACTCTGCAATTCGGACAAGCCAGCAAACTTGAAATCCCGCTGATGGTAATTATGATGCTTCTGATGGGATTTTGGGGCGGGGGCACTTTTGTTGCCAAGGTAACCCGAATAAGTCACCGTACCCTCCTTCGAAGGGGGGGGGTGGTAGAAGTTCTCCACAAACCAGGGAGAACATGGCTGATCCACCTCCTTGTAACAGGTACGCTACACCTTTAAGAAACGTTAGCTTCATTCCAAGCGCATGCTGGCATCGCTTTTAGTGCTTGTTGCAGAGTGGCAGCATCCTAGCCTATGAGGTTTATCTGAGGCACGATTATTGCTAGTTGGAAAATCTTGTTGTTAGCCATTATTAGCTTTATTCATACAACACACACACACACATCCGAGTTGAGTGTCTGGGCATCTCATTAGCATCGTTAGCTTGATGTTAGCCTGTAAACAGTGAAAGATGCAGAAAGAAAGATGCTAGCAGTTGATTCCCCCTGTCCACTACTCACTGTCCATTAGGGTTAACCAATCTTTAATAGTCCAGAAATAAACAAAACAAAGAACGTTAAATGCTCCCAAGCAAGTTGAGAAAGAGAAGACCCGCCAGCAGGTGGAGCTCCGGTCGTCCGGCAGCTCGCCCCCAGGAGGTCACTGCATCCTCGACGACGTTAAGCGTGAGGGCCGACCTGCACGGCCCCTTGCTGAAGCACATGCAGTCGAACCGGGCATCGAACCAGCTGACGTCCTCCTTCGACAGGCGCCCTTCGACGGTTAGCGGGCCGCCACGGTGCCGTTGCAGGATCCTGTAGCGTCGCGGGTCAAGGTGGAGGAAGACGTCGGCGTCCCAGTGTTTCCTCACGCAGCGACCCCGGCCCTGGCAGAGCACTTCACCACACAGCTTGGTCGCCGTGGAAATGTTGAGGATGTACGGGTTCATGACCTCCTCCAGGTGACGGCGGGCGTCGATGCAGGAGTCCTGCAGATCCACGGAGATCGAAAGCTAAGTTTTCCTGTTTCCTCCTTCGACACTTGAACCGCCTCTATCTTGGAGCTACTAGAACAGGGGTGCTCAATACGTCGATCGCAATCTACCAGTCGATCGCAAAGGTAGTATTGGTAGATCGCATGACATTAAAAAAATGGACGTCAGCCTATCATCCAGCCCATCACTTGATTGATAGACAGAGCAGCCAGTCAGATGACAACTGAATTTTTCCGACAGTTAGGTCACCGCGCATGCGCAAACAACGGCGCTAAGTGCAGCAAAACTAACAAGCTAATCAACGAGTTACCTCCAATTATAAGCCCTCGCTTTTTTGATCTAGATCATTTTGACTTGGTCACTTTATAAGTAGCTCGCATGCTGAAAAAGTCTGAGCACCCCTGTACTAGTAGGTCTGTTGTTCATAGGTAGCTGGATTTTAGCACGCTACTTGTCTCCAATCAGGATTAGCTATGTGTTAGCAAAACTCATGTGGTTAGCTGACAATCATGGCTTCACTTGGTAATAATTATGTTGTATTAGCATTCTGTTATAGTTAGGCATTCCGCTTCAGGCATTTCTAACCATGTGCTAGCATGCTACTGTAATGTTAATTCATTCCCCAGTACATTCAGCTACTGCTATTATTAGCGATATGTTAGCAGCGTACAATTGTTTGCTCATGTGGTGTTAGCATTTGCCAACTATCGAAGTTAGCAGAGACATTTGTCTCCAGTCTAAATTAGTGGCGTGTTAGCAACTCTCATGTGGTTAGCTAACACTTGACTTCACTTGGTTAATTATGCTGCTAACATGTTGTATTAGCATTGTATTATAGTCATTCCATTTCAGGCATCTTAAATCATGTGCTAGCAGGCTACTATACTATGCTATGTTAGTTCATTACCCGTTTTAATTCACTTTAGATGGTAACAAAAATCTAAGGTATGATAACAGGCTAACCCCTTCATATTTTTTTCACCTGCATTTTTTTTAAATATGCGGTTTTGTTTTTCCTGCCCCCTAAGGTCAGCAGTATGAGTAACAGTACCTCTGACTCTGTGACGTTCATGTCCCCCCAGGAAACGACGCCGGCAGCGCCGAGAGCTGCAGCTTCTCCGATGGTATTGACCAGGTCTTGCTGAAAAAGAATCGGAGAGGAGGAAGAAATTGATGGTGTATTTGCATTGTTTGCTTGTCTTAAATGCTCTCTGTTCACTTAGACTGTAAGAGGCTAAAAGTTAGCTTTGCACATCTAGTACCACCCATTCATTCCCTTAGTGAACGCCAGGCCCATCGGCACCGGTCAGTGACCCCCAACTGGAGGTTCCATCGGAACCTGCCCGGTTGATCGGCTTCAAATCAGTTTTTGATGAGACCAGACCAATTGGTTCTGTGATACCAGGCTACTGAGAGGTGGGTTCATCCATGTTGAGACTCATCAATGCCTGAATTGGAACTTTTCTTTATATATACTGGGCAGGTATTATGTACTGAAACCCTAAATTATGGTCTGTATTCTCATGAAATTAGATTTTGTATCTAAAGCTAAAGGGTTAAAAGTGGATCCTGACCTCTGACATGTAGTCGTCAGTGCTGTCCTTGTAGACGGGCCGGATGTAGGCGTAGACGGGGATAGAGTAGGAGCTGTCGAGGAGCATCGACACCCTGAGGGCCTCCTGGATTCGGTGGCGGACGAACAGCCGCGCCTGTGGGGAATCTTTGAGCACCAGCTCCAGGTAGATGGATGGATAGAGGGCGGTGGTTTCCTTCCAGAGCCACAGAAGCTCATCGTTGCGTTGCTTCTCGATAGAGGGGCATTCCCCGGTGAAGCCCTCCATGTCCTGGTTGTAGTCGTAGTTGTAGCAGTCGGGGTACAAGTAGTAGCCCCAGAGTCTGGTAGGCCTCAGTCTCTTCCCGATGCCGATTGAGCGGAGAAAGTACTTCTTGGCTGCTCGCTCGAACCCGATCTTTGCTCGCACTTGTACCTCATCGTCCGACAACGTGGTGTTCTTCTTCTTGACCTTCTCGATGGACATTTGTCGGTAGATGTCTTTGCTGCCCCAGTTTCGGGCCCACTGCGGCCGCCACTCCTCAAAGTCAAGCACGGCGAGGCCAGGCTTGTCACGGGGAATGTAGAACTCAATGTCGTCCTCGGCCTCCTCGCGGTGCTCCTGCAGGTCCACCAGCTGCGGCAGCCCATCCTCAAAGGCCTCGCCGGTGTCTTCGTCCACGTAGGGGAAGATGCCGAAGCGGTCGATGTAGAAAATGGAGATGGTTTGGTTGGTGGCCGTTTTCAGTGTGCTGCTGACAAAGTGGAAGTGGGAAAGGTCAAGGGGGATGCCAAAGCGGATGTCGCAGAGCTCTGTTGGGGCGTTCCACATGAAGAGGAATGGGTGGCTAGGTTTAAAAGGCGGGTCGGTCCACGGTGTGGCACCGCCTGGGGACAGCAGGACCACCAAGAAGAAACTGACGCTGAGAAGTTGCTGTTTTACTGACTGCATCCTGAAGCAGTGAATTCATCTGCAGGGAAAGGGAGGCAAGGGAACAATTTGTAAATAATAGCCCCCCAAATTCACAAAAAATATTGGTACAGTCCAATTCCCTGGCATTAAGAAGTCAATGGGGCTTGGACAAAAGGTGCTATCTGTCCAAAACAACCCTGTGTCACACAGTTGTTCCCAAAGTAGCTCTACACAGTGACAACATGTTATCTACAGTAATATGCAGATGACAAATCATTTCCGTTTCATCCACTAGCTTCAGTAGGTATTAGCCGTGCTGAGGAACCACACAGGGGCCAAGATAGCATCATACACAGCACCCAGTGGACAAAACAGATGTATGTACCGTATTTTCCGGACTATAAGTCGCTCTGAAGTAAAAGTCGCACCGGCCAAAAAATGAATAATGAAGAAGAAAAAAAAACATATGTATGTTCCACTGGACTATAGGTTGCATTTTTTTTTGGGGGGGGGGATTTATTTTATAAAATCAGAGACAAAGAATAGGCATTTCATCTTGAAAGGCAGGTTAATAGAATCGAAAACAACAGGCTGAATAGGTATCTGCTATGTTAGCGTAACATATCAACAGTTTTTCAGATAGCATGAACAACATGGCATAACAAGTTGACCAAACTCTCGATCCCACTCCAAATCACTAAATCCACTGAATTTTTCATCCTCTGTGTCACTTCTGAGCAACTACGCCAACTCCGGGGCTCGACGGCGCAGCCCTTCCTCTTCTGCGTGGCTGTCAGACTCCGCATCAGTTCCGAGCTTCATCTGGCTTTTAGCCCGCGATTATCTTGTTTTCTTCATTGCAGTCAGAGTATCCTCCGCTTTTCGCCAGTCCTTCACAAGTTTCTTGCTCACTCCAAACTTTCTCTCCGCTGCTCGATTAGCGTTTTCGGCTGCGTATTTCACGACTTGTAGCTTGTCATCAGCAGAGTATGATTTTCTTTTTGGGAGCATTGTCGTTCTGTCTTTCTCAGTTGCCTTTATAAGTTGATGTTTTAATTTATTTTCAGTGGCACAGGAAAATAATGAAGATGTAAAATTACCGTATATATTTTTATATATTAGTTGCACCTGAGGACAAGTGGCAGGAGCAGCCAAACCATGAAAAAACGTTTGACTTATAGTCTGAAAAATAAGGTACTATATAAAATTAAATATGAAGGTAATTTTTTTATATCATTGAAAAACATTTGGAAAAAGAGATGAAACCAAAAACTTTCCAGGCAGCCATTTTTCCATTACTTAAACATTCAAATTAATATAAGGATTTTTTTCCACTTCCGAGTACTTCAAAATCACTTTGTGGTCTGAGTGCCGGCGAGCAGGTAAGCCGACGCCCGACGAGCCCTTCGGATGTTCCTCAGACACCGCTGTCAGTTTTAGGGTCGTCAGTCCTCCGCCGGCTATGCCTCAAAGTCGGCTTTTAATTTTACAAGGTTGTCATCCACCTGCTCCGCCAGCAGGCCGACGCTTCGGACCGACTTTTATGGCCGTTTTTACGAGGCGAGTACAGCGTCTCACCTCAAAGCCCCGACCCCGCTAACATCGGGGTTGGACCCCGTGAAAAAGATAATTGATAAATGACCTACCTGCTCCAGCGGGGCGGGGGGGTTCCAGACTGCTCCCTGTCCTCAAATCCTCATCGGGTATCGACCGGATCGTCTCCAGGTGACCTACTCCGCTGCGGAGGTTGCTTCCTCTAGCGCTTGTGTAAACTTGCTGAGCGGTCTGAAGCCTGGAGGTGTTTGTCGTTTCCTGTTCATTGAGCTGATCCCCGAGTTCATCCAGGTGGAGAACCAGACCCCGCCCTCTCCTGCTCCAGGAGCATTTTGTCCAAGGAAGTCCCTGCAATGAGGCCAAGGTGTGGACAGCGAGCGCCCGGCTGTCTGGACACGCGGGGAATGCAGAAGGAGGCCGGACTCGGCCCTCGGAGTGCGTCACCCCAGATTGGTTTGGACTCCATCGTAGACCTACTGCTGGCGTCAGGCCTCGACAGGAGGACGGGCATTTTTGTGGGCAAAGTCACCAACAGGGTTCTTTATTGAGATGGCGGAATCCATTCAGACCGCTCCTCAGCTGGTCCGCCATCTGTCCAATCGGGAGACTTCTCCGCTTGTCGCTGTTCTTTTAACGCCAGAAGAAAGCTGTGTGTCTGTACAATGGCGAATTGCGCCATGTTCGCCAGGTCCGTTCTACTCAGGTATCTTCATTGTCCAATGACGGGTCTGAGTCATCCGTAGACCCAAGTGCCATACCGGGACTTTTGCCAAATGGCTTTACAGAAAGCAAGCCACGCCAAACAACTCACGGTTTGTTCAGGACACGCAGTTTGGAAATCGGGACGCACTTGTTCGAACTTGAAATGGACTCAAACAGCAAAAAAATGAACAAGTAGAAAACGTGAACAAGTCAATTCCTCCATTGACGCCTCCTGCGGGTGAAGGCGTGGAAGGAAGATTGATCTCCGTGCCTTTCGGCGCCGAGGAGGCGCCAGAGCAGTAGTCAACCGGGAAGCGGCCTCGCATGATTCATCAGTCCTGAGGGTTCTCATCCTGAGGTTCGTGATGCTTCGCAGGAATTTTGTCAGACTGTTGTAAATCAAAGACGCATTCGCCCGAATTAACTTCTTCATCGATGGCACTTAACTCATTCCCTGCTGTGGAGCATTCAGGGACATAACCTTCCCGCTACCCGTCCTGCAACAGCTCCGTGCTTGTTGAGGTCACAATCAGGAGACTGGAGGCCGGCAGCGTGATCTCCATCACTTCCTTTTTTTAACGGAGTAGCAATACACCAAAGAACTTCCTGTTTACATCCTGGTAATAAATTGCTTCTTCCTCATTTGAAGCTTGAGTTCAATCTTGGATACAGCAGCTTCAGCTTGGGTGGACGTTAGCATAACGGGACCTCTGGAACCTACCCTAACCGCCAGATGCAGGGTCTCCCTACGAAGCTAATCTAGGCTAACCAGGCTACATCACTGCGCTGGTTGAGTACTTGTGAGGTAAATGATATGGGAGGAGGCAATAAAAGGAGTAGCAAAATGGATTACAATGTATTTATTGATAATTAGAGATATTTGTATCGTATTATACAAATATCATTGTATAGGTTAATATTCAACAAGGCAGACTTCAGTGGACAAGTTGGTGCAGGCAATATGAAGAAGTGATGGGCAGGTTTGGTCTCCAGGATAGGAACGCAGAGGGACAGATCATGGTAGACTTTGCAAAAAGGATGGAAATGGCTGCAGTGAACACCTTTTTTACAGAAAAGACAGGAACATAGGGTAACTTGTAGCAGCATGCTGGTGGACTGTATCTTGTAAAGACGATGTTTAGTCTGAAGGAGATTGATTGGAAAAGACGATGACTGCAAAGAAGTGGTGGGTGAGAGTGTAGCCAGACAGCATGGATGGTGCTTTGTAGGATGAATCTGGTGACAAGGAAGATCAAGAGGACAAAGACGGACCAGAGGACAAAGTGATGGAAGCTGAAAAAGTAGGAGTGGTGTATGGTTTTCAGGGAGAGTTTCCAGATGACTGGACAACGACAGCTAATGTGATCAGGGAGACAAGAACGAGAGTACTTGGTGTGTCGTCCGGAAGGAAATTAGGGAGTGAGACTTGGTGGTGGAATGAGGAAGTACGGGAGTGTATCCAGAGAAAGAGGCTTGCAACTGAGGTGACTGAAGAGAGCGGACAGGAGTACAAGGAGATTCAGTGCAAGGTCAAGGTAGAGGTGGCAAGGGTCAAATAATGGGCGTACGATGACTTGTATGCTCGGTTGGACAGTAAGGAGGGAGAGAATGATTTATACAGGTTTTCAAACCGGAGAGATAGAGAAGGAAAGGATGTACAACAGGTGATAAAGGATAGAGATGGAAATGTATTGACAGGTGCCAGAAAGAGTGATGGGAAGATAGAAAGAGTACTTTGAAAAGCTGATGAATGAGGAAAATGAAAGAGAGGGAAGGGTAGAAGAGGTGACTATTGTGGACCACAAAGTACAAAGGATTTTTCCCAGATTATTATTATTCCAGGATTTCTCAGATTTCCCAGATTATTTTCAAGTAATCCATTTTAATTTAGAAGCACGTCCTTTACCCAGACATCAGGTCCAGGTGAGCTTGATGGCGGCGGTGGCGTGGCAGCCCCACATCCCCCCTGCCCGGCGTAGCACTGGCAGGTGAAGTTCTCCGCCCAAGCACAGAGGTCGTCGGTGGAGGGGGAGCCCACCGCCACGTACTTTCCGCCGGCGTGCTGGATTGTGAAGCGGGCGGGGTTCAGGTGCAGGTACTGGGTGGAGTTGTAGTTCCTCCTGACGCAGCGGCCCTTCCCCCGGCAGAGGAGGTTGCTGCAGAGCGCCGCCGCCTTCGTCACGTTGGCGATGTAGGGGTTGAAGGTGGAAGTCAGGTACTCTGACAGGGACCAACAGGATCTCTGGGGAGAGGGGTCAAAGATCACAGATCTGTTTCCACCCCACCTCTTATCATCACTCCACCACCTCCAGCCGTCTCAGATAGCGAACTTTCTTCCCCCTTCAAAGAGGAAGCTGAAACCACTGTCTGCGCTGTGCTCGGATGTGTCACCATGGCAACCTTAGACCTCAGAGTGACAGAGGCTTTTTTGTTTCTTTATTTAATTTAACTGAGGAAGAAAAGCTTGGTCACCTCATGTCTGAAGTCCAACGACCCCCCCCAAACCACCACCCCCGCAGCACCCAGGGCAGCCGACTCCCCCATAGAGCTCACCAGGTCCCCCTGAAGTGAACAGACACATGCACACACACATAAAATATAACAGGTCGTACTGTAGGTGCAGCAGGAAGGTCCCAAGTTCCAATCTGACTGGGTTCTCTCCAGGTTGTCTGTCTTAAGTCCAAAAAAACGGAAGACTCTACATTGCTAACGATGATTGGATGATTGGATGATTGGATGATTGACGGCTGACCTGTCCACCTGAAATGTTGCCTGGAGCAAACATGCTAATGTGCTAACCAACCGCGAGTATGACATTCAGCAAACATGACCGAAAGGAACGTGTTCTCACTTCGGAGTAGAATACGCTGGTCTGGCCCCGATACAGGGGTCTGGTGTAGACGTAGACCGGCATTGTGTACGGCCGCTTTGGCAGGGCTGCCACCCTCATGGCCTCCTGGACGCGATTTCGGACGAATAGAGCAGCGTAGGGCGAGTTCCTCTGGGTCAGGGGGAGGTAGACGGAGGGGAAGAGGGCGGTGCTTTGTTCCCAGAGCCACAGCATTAGGTTATTTTGCTTCTGGGTCTTTGCTGAACACCTTCCGTCATAGCCCGGCTTCTCCCAGTCGTAGTTGTAGCAGTCAGGGAACAGGTAGAAGCCCCAGTGGCGGTTGGGACGCTCACCAATCCCGAGGCGGAGAGTTTTCTCCATGAAGTGGCGGGCCGCCTCCTCGAACTCCACCTTCGCTAGCTCGGAGATCTTCTTGGATGAAAGAAACGGAAACTCCCTGAGGGCCCATGCAATAGACAGCCTCTTATAAATCTGTTTGGAACGCTGGTTCCGGTCCCACAGAGGGTTCCATGACTCCCAGTCGATGACAGCAAGGCCCGTAGAGGCATCCTGGGGGATGGAATGGTCTATCTGCTTCCGAGCTTTGGCCAGGTGCTTCTTCAGATTGCCGTTTTGAGGGATTCCGCCCCCCTGGCTCTTGTCGTAAAAAAGGTCGACCTTGGGGTACAACCCAAGATGCTTCTCATAGAAGAGAGTGAGGAACTGACCGGGCACGTCAGCCGGGGTCGTCACCGCCTGGAAGGCTGCCATGTCCAGAGGGATGCCCAGCTGTTGACACCGGTGGGTCGGGGCATTCCAGATGACCATGAAGGGCCAGTCACCCATCAGTGGCACCTCGGTCAGGGGCAGGGCGAGGACAGGGATTACAGACTGGAGAAAGATGGTGGCGCAGGACAGGAAGGGTGCGGTCCTCATGGCGTCTCTGAAGACAACACACCAAGGGAAGTCCAGTCTCTGTTAATTATGACACACTAGTCCTTCTCAAGGTTACAGTCAAGGTTAAAAGTCAGGGACGAGGGGTTAAGAATTGAAAATTCCTGAAATCCAACTGGAAATGTCAGACTACATGTCCAAAAAAGGCTACTTACATGGAAAGTAGCTAAGTAGCAAGTGCTTTGCTGACTTGGTACTAGTACCACAGGTACACGTGGAGGGTTGACCACTTTGCATCTAGAAACCGTCTTGTTTCGATGAGACGGTTCTGATAGCGGGGCTACAGATCCTCCTCCCCCCGAAATTTTTCAATTTTGTGACTTCGGAGATTTCACATCAACAACAAAAAAAAAACGAGCCGAAAATACTTCACACCTCTGGCAACGAGTTTGATGCCACGTCAGTTGGAGTGGAGACGCATGAGGGGGAACACCTGGGTGCAAAAATTACCCCCCCCAGTACCCCCTCCAAAAAAATACCAAAAGAAAAAAAAGGCAGAGAGCAGGGTGTCATCGGCATAGAAGCAAATTCTGTTTCTTCTCCGGGTTATTTTTTCTTTCTGAACAAAAGAAGTAAAAGAAAAGAAAAGGGGGAATATATGGTCAAGTCTCTGGTGTTTTATCTATAAATTAAAATTACTCTCAGGTTCATGTATGGTTTAAAATTTCTCCTGTAAGCACACTTTGACTTGGCAGATAAATTAAACCAGAATAAATTAAATACAAAATGTAACAAAAAAAACATGCAATTTTTATGGGATCAGTTCCTACCTGCAGTTTGCTCTGTCGTCAGGGAACCGTTCCGTCGGAGAACCGTTCCGTCGGAGAACCGTTCCGTCGGAGAACCGTTCTGTCGGAGAATCATTCTTTTCTGTTCCGCTGTGGAACTTCTCTGTTTGGCCACTTCCTGTCTGGGAGGAACCTCTCATCTACTGCAGAGATACATGTCACTAAATTGGCCTTTATCACTCTGTCCAAGTCATGGCCTCAATGAAGTTAGTGACTGTTTTCGAGCTGAAGACGGAGAACCGGGAAAGAAATCAGGCAGGAGAACACGCAAAACATGGGGAGAACCAGGAGAACATGGAGAACCCACACAGGTGTGAAGTTCTAGAAACCCCTCCTTTATTTGCAGTGCTTTTACATTCAGATTGATATTTGGTTTACAATCAAAGGGGGGGGCGTCTGAGGGGACGGGGTCAGTGACCTTCAGTGACCCTCAGTTCTCAGGCCAAGATGAGAGAACACAGAACCCAAGAACCTAGAACCCCAGCACTGGATCGGAATGCATGAGTTTATTTTCCTGGAAAATGAGTGTGATTTTTTTTCAGCATTAATTCTATCTTTAGAAAAATAGTATTTTAGCAAATAGATATTTTGATAATCGTATCAAGTTGTATTTCATTAAAATATCTTTAATTAACCAACTCTTTTGATAAAATCTATATTAAAGGGATTTTGAAGGGTTATTTCTTTATTCATGTGTTAGCTAAACATTCATATTTGCCTTGTTTAGCATTAGCTATTTTGTGTGTGTGTTTTTATGTGTGAGTATTAGCTTCCAAACCCTGTTGTAACCACAGGGGACGCTGCTATAACCTTGAACCCTAGTACCGAGTCAGAATGCCTGGATTTATTTTCATGAAAAATAGGCAGATCTGGTTTTTGAAAAATAAGAATTTAGCATAAAAATATTTCGATAATTTTATCGAAAAGTTGTATTTCATAAAAAAACTTTTCATAAATCTTTTTTTGATGGAATTTATTTTTCACGTGAATTTTGGGATCATTTATTTTTGCATGTATTGCTAAATACTCATATTTTCCTGGTTTAGTGTTATATTGCTATTTTGTGCGTTTGTGGATTAGGTCCTGTACCCCGTTGTTGCCCCCAGGGGCGCTGCCAGAACCTGGAATCCCAGCACTGGGTCAGAATGCATAGGTTTATTTTCTTGAAAATATGCATTTTTTTTTTAAATTATTAATCTTATTTTCAGAAAAATAATATTTTGGCTTACATTTTTTTTGATGATTGTATCATAAAGTTGTATATCATACATTTTTTTCATTAATCTCATCTTTTTGATAAAATATATTTTCAATGGTTTTGGGGGGTAATTTATTTATTCATGGATTGCTAATCATTCATATTTGCCTAGTTTAGTATTTGCTATATTGTGTGTGTGTGTGTGTGTCTGTGTGTCTGTGTGTGTGCAATAGGTCCTGAACCCTGTTGTAGCCACCGGGAGGTGCCGTTGAGCCCCCGCCCCGCTCAGTACTCAAGTACAAGTTTAGTTTTCACAGAGAAGGAACTCCAGTTATACAAGAAATACCCCCCCAACCCCTTAAAAACACAGATAATTAAAATAAAGGAGCCACAGAAGAAGAGGAAGCAGCGAACCGCTATGTGCCATTGTTGTCACGGGGATCGGGCATTTCCAAAATAACCCGTAGGCCCGCCCTCCGAGATACCCCGACGGGCCAGAAACACAAATACACTCTCTGGGTTCATTTCAAAAACATACTACGCAAATAAAGTACAGAAAAAATGGCGTGTGCGGTGTGTGTGTGTGTGTGTGTCTGCGTGTGTGTGTGAGTGTGAGTGTGTGATGTGAACACATAGACACACACCCACGCGCTGTGAACACACAACAAGGCCCTGACATGTGTCAAAAATACATTTGATTTGACGTCAAGTAAAAGAAAACACAGCTTATTGTGTAAAAATATCCACGCCGCCCCCCGCACCAGATGGTTCAGTCCAAACATTCTCCACACCAACATGGCTGCAAGTGGTGAGCAGAGTGTGTGTGTGTGTGTGTGTGTGTGTGTGTACAGCTTAGCATTCTACATGCATGTGGTTCGTGTGTAACAATATGTGTGTGTTGTTTTTAGTGTATAGTTTTGTTGTTTGTGTGTTCTAATTTGTGTGTTGCGCTTGAGTGTGTGTGTTTGTGTCATTATTTGTGTGTGTGCACAGCGTAGCATCATATATGAATGTGGATAGTGTGTAATAATGTGTTTGTGTATTGTTTTTGTGTGTTTTTGTGAGTTTTGTGTGAGTTTGTGTGTATATTTGTATGTTGTGTGTGTATGTTCGTGTGTGTGTGTGTGTGAGTTTGTGTGTATATTCATATGTACTTTGTAGTGTGTGTGTGTATGTGTGTGTAACATTCATCCCGCAGTCTCAAGTACTTCACACCGTGGTTTCCAGTCCTGAGGTTCTTCTGCCGATTCCTGCTCAGTGGATGCGCTGAGCATCTTGAGAACCTTTGAATGTCCGCTAAAGTTCCAGTATCCAATCACAGCTGAGAGGCGGAGCCTGACCTGGACGGGGAAGCCGTCAATCGTCCCGCCCGTTCACCCTCTCATTCATAGAATTCACAATTCAGTGTCGCACAATTCAGTTGGAACCACCAATTGTTCTTTGGACTGGAGAACCCGGAGAGAACCCAGGCAGGAGAAGATGGAGAACCCAGGCTGGAGAACATGGAGAACCCAGTCCACCACCAGGTGAGTCCCAAGGTAACTGTTTTCTACATGTGGAACTGTGACAGTCTTATTCTCGATTCTATATCTAGAACACAAACTTATAGTCAAGGAGATTGACAGGTTCTAGAACGTTCCCTTCGGTCTGGCACGTTCCCATCGTTTCGTGAGCTGAGGCCGGAAGGTCCGCTCATCGTCATCACGTGTCGTGACAGCAGGCGCCAACATGGCGCCGACGGAGGTCACCGTTGTCCGTTGGCCAACCAGAGGTTGAGGAGGAGCGTCAGCGCCAGCGGCAGGCTGGGGCATCCAGCGGGAGGCGCTCCGCTCTCCTGCCCCTCCCACTGCTCCCCCTGCTCGTCCTCCCACGCCGTCCTCCGCCGCTCCTGCTCCTCCTCCCCGTCCTCGTCCTCCTCCTGGCCGCCGTCCTCGTCGACCTCGTTGGCGCCGTGGCAGCGGCGTCCGCGGTGGCCTTCGTAGCAGTGGCACAGGAACCGCTCGCGGAGCAGCCGCCGGTCGTCCTCCGAAGGCCAGCCGTTCACCGTGAAGTCGCCGTCGCCCGACGGCAGGATGCTGAAGCTGCTGGAGCTCAGGTGCAGGTAGTGGCGGGCGGCGGCGTTGCGGCGCACGCAGCGGCCGTTGTTCTGGCACAGGAGCAGGCTGCACAGCTCGGCCGCCCGAGTCACGTTGGTGATGTAGTGACCCAAACGGTGGTTCAGGAACCAACGCACGCGGGAACAGTTGGCCTGCAGACAAACAACATTAACAATTACTACTGCTGCAACTACCTCTCCAACAATTACTGCAATTTATGCTGTATAACAACTACTACTTACCCAACAACAACTACCAAAACAACTACAACGACGACCAAGATAACAACAACAAATACTACATCTAGTACAACGACAACTGCTACAACAACAGTAACTACCACAATTACAGCGATTTCTGCTGCTGCAACAACATTTGCTATTACAACTATTGCTACAACGGCGCCTAACCCAACAACAAGTACCAAAACAATTACAACAACAACCAGCACTACAACAATTACTAAATCTTCAACAACTGCAACAACAATAAATACATCAACTAAATAAACAATTTTCTACTACAACTACTGCAACTACTGCTACAGCGCTTACTAATACAACTACTGCTACAACAACAATTCCTACCGCTACATTTACATCCGCCATTATTACTACAACTGCTGCCACAACAACTACTATCCCAACAACAACAACTACCATAACAATTACGACAACAACCAGGACGACAACAACAATGAGTACAACTACTACAACAACAGTTACTACTACAACTACTACAACAAGTACTACTGCTACAACAACTACTTACCCAACAACAACTACCAAAACAACGACTGGCACAACAGCAACCATTATTGCATCTTCGAAAACAACTGCAACAACAATTCGTACTGCCACAGCTACAACAACAATTACTACTACAACTACTGCCACTACTGCTACAACAATTCCTACCACTACAACTACTACAACAATTACGACTGCAACTTCAGAAACTACTGCTACAACTCCAGAGACTAACCCAACAACAGTTAGCAAAACAATTTCAACAAAAACTGGCATGGCAACAATTATGGCACTACACCCACGACAACAACATCTGCAACAACAATAGCTACAACAACAACAATTATTACTACTACAATTACTGCATCACTTGCAACAACAACACCTACAACAACAATTATGAGTACGACTACAACTACAACAGCTACCAATACCAACAACAAATACAACTGCGACCACCACTACGACAACAGTAACTGCAACTGCAACTGCTACAATGACACAACTAATACAAATGCAGCAATACTTATTTTTCCAATACCTATACAACAAAAACATTTCCTGCTGCTACTACTACTACTTCTGCAACAGCAACAACTACCACAATAGCAATAACAACAACAACTACTACTACAACGACTACTACAAAACAGCAATTCAGACAACAACATAACTACAACTATTACTACTGCTACTACTACAACAACTGCAAAAAAAAAATCTACCACTACAACAACTGCAACTACTGCGATTGCAACTTCTGAAATAATTGTAACAACTACAACTGCAATAACTTCAACAGCAGCAATAAATTATTACTACCATAGATTATACCACTACTTCTACTCTTGCTATTGCTACTTGAAGTGATGACTATGATAATAGAAAAATACAAACAAATGATTACTAAACTACTACTACTACTACTGCTACTTGCAACAGTCATGGTAACAATTATAGGAATAATATTGATGAATTATTATTACTACTAATTATACGATTGCTGCAATGTATCATTAAAATAATAACATTAACAATAAGTTAATACAACATTATTGCAACTATTTCCTATTGTTACGACTACTACTACTACTACTACTACTGCCACAACTACTGCTGCCACGACTAAGACTAATAGTAACTTCAATTACTAGTACTGTTGGAGGACGATGATTTGATGTGGCGACTCCTGAAGGGAAAAGCCGAAAGTGAAAATCAAGAAGTACTACGAGTTACTACTTGCAGTTACCACATTACTGGTACGATTACTTTTTGTAATAATAACAATGATAATATTGATAATAATGCTAAAATACCCTAGACGCTGTGAGCTTTGTGTCTCCCCAGATGACAAAACCGGCGGCACCCAGGGCTGCGCTCTCTCCAACCGTATGGATCAGGTCTTTCTGAAAACAAACAGACAGACACATTTTCACTCAGGTACACACAAACACACACACACACACACGCACACACACACAGACACACACACACACACACACACTGACTATGTTTCTGCAGTTTTACACAATCACACACACACGGCTGAGACACCGGTGATAATTAAAAAAAAAAAAAATCCAAATATTTTAATAAACTGCCAGCATTTATTTTATTTTATTTTATTTTATTTTATTTTATTTTATTTTATTTTATTTTATTTTATTTTATTTTATTTTATTTTATTTTATTTTATTTTATTTTATTTTACACAGCCAGCCCAGCTTGGCTTCTTAGGTGCAGTTCCCCGGATGTCCGCTAGGTGACAGCACCGCCTCACTGAATACCGACCGGCGCTTCCGGGTCTCCGTTCGACGTCACCTTGAGATAATCAGTAAAATATCAAGGTTTTGTAAGACCAATGAAGGGGTTATTGGTCAAAGGAAATAGATTGTTTTGATCCAGTAATGGATCCGAGAGGAGGTGATGGCGGAGTTTCCTGCCAAAACCAAGGTCATTTCCTCCTCATGTCTGATTCAGGAAATTTGGAAAATGTTTGCAAACTTAAGCTTCCTTTCTCACCAAATTTCTGAAATCTAACAGTTTCATTGTAATCAGTCCTTCATCCATAATTTGCAATTTGATTTGTATCTATTCCCTGCTGAGTTTTTGGCATCATCTTGCTAATGTGAGCCCAGCACTTCAATGGAAAGGGCCTCGTTTATTATCTTCGTGAGTTAATTGTGATTATTGTTGTTATTTCGTTGTTTGTTTTCAAGAACTCAGTCGCATTCCTTCGTAGTTCCAGCTGCTGTAGATGCAGAGCATTCCTCTGCTTGGAGAAACTCCAGATGTTTCTCTGTAAAATCTTTACGGGCCAATTTTGGGGGGCGAAAATCACCAACTGCGGCTGCCGCTCCCTGAAGGCAGCGCGTGTCACATGGTACCCGAAGTTCCAAAAAAGGGACCTACATAATGTTCTCGTTTGGTGCCACGTCAGTGTGGGGAACCATTCAACAACGAAGGCCAGCAACCTTGGGCTCTGGGAACCGAGCATCCATGGGATCCCAGAGAACATTGGATCCAATGTTGGAACCTCAGAAGGTCAGCGCCATGGAACATTGTTTGCCCCAAGAACGCTGAAGTTGAGAACCTTGAAACCCAAGAACATAGGACTAGAGGGAACAGAGAAGACCACTGGATCATTAAACCCCCAATGTTGAAACCTGGGAACAATGACGCTTGGGAACCCTTGGATGACTGGACCGTTTGACTTTTTTAAGACCCCATGGAGCATCAGACCCTCAGAATCTTGAACTGTGGGGAGTATGAGAACCCTAGGAATTTTGGACCCCTGAACAACAGGAACCCTTGGAAAACGGACCTTCAGAACCTTATGAGACCCCTGAACAGCGGAAACCCGGGATCATTGGACCCTCAGAACCTTTTTAGATCCCTGAACAATGGGAACCCAGGTAATGCTGGACCCTCAGAACCTTGTGAGACCCCTGACCAGTGGGAACCCTTGCAGTGTTTGACTCTCTGAACCTTGAGAGACCCCTCAAAATGGAACCCAGGGAAGGTTAGATCCTCAGAACCTTGTGGGACCCCCGAATAGCGGGAACCCAGGTAACGTTGGACCCTTGGAACCTTGTTAGACCCCTGAACATTGGGAACCCTTGGACTATTTCAACCCTTGAAACGTTTGACTGAGAACCTTGGGGCGGCGTAGCGCAGGAGGTAGAGTGATCGTGTTTGGAACCGGTTTGACTGGTTCCCTGGTTCGATTCGCCGCTCCTCCTCGTGTGTCGAAGTGCTGGCAAGACACTGAACCCCTAACTGATCCCCTGGCGCCGTCAGAGGGCAGCCAACTGCTAATGGTTCAGCAATGATGGCTTAAATGCAGAGAACGAATTTCCCCAAGAGGGATGAATAAAGTATACATTATTTTATTATTATTATTTTTCATTATTTAGATCCCTGGACAGGGGTCCAGTGGTAACATTGGACCTTAGAACCATGTGAGATCCATGTACAATAGGAGCCCTTGGAACATCACACCCTCAGAATCTATTTGGACTCCTCAATAATGGGAACCCTGGACCCTCAGAATCTTGTGAGACCCCTGAACACTGGGAACCCTCGGCAAGTTTGACCCTCTGAACTTTTTTAGACCCCTGAACAACAAGAACCCTTTCAACATCGGATCCTTTCGAGACCCGCGGACAGTGGGAACCCGGGGAATGTGGGCACGATACTCACAGTAGTTAGGAAGGACAGGGCCTCGTCGCGGTAACCCAGCCTCAGGTAGACGTAGGTGGGCAGGTCGAACTCCCTGGAGGTGAGCGAGGCGACTCGCAGCGCCTCGCGGATGCGGTTCTGCGAGAACCTCAGGTTGCTGGCGCTGTTCGTGTGACTCTTCCGGATGGCGACGGAGGGGAAGAGCGCTGTGCTGCTGTTCCACAACCACAGCAGCTCGTCGTTCCTCACGCTCTCCAGCAGGGGGCAGAACCCGGTGTAGTTGTCATCGTGGAGGTTGTAGTTGTGGCAGTCGGGGTACAGGTAGAACCCCCAGAGCCCGTGGGGGCGGAGCCTGGTGCCCAGCTGGACTGTCCGCTGCATGAAGGTACGCGCGCTCTTCTCGAAGCGCCGCCGCGCCAGCTCTTCCACCTGGGCCTCGGTCACGTTCATGTACGCCGTGCGGGTCAGCTCCCGGGACTTGCGGCGGTACACGTTCTTCATGTGCCAGTTGCGGTTCCACTGCGGGCGCCAGAACTCCCAGTCGATAACGGCCAGGCCGCGGAAGTCCTCGGCGGGGATGAAGTGCTGGATGTCCTGGTGCGCCTTGAACAGGTGCAGGTCCAGGCTGCAGTTTTGCGGCACGCCGCCGTGCACGGCGCGGCCCTGCGGCGTGTAGTGCGGGTAGAACCCCAGCCGGTTGGCGTAGAAGATGGTGACGTTCTGCCCGGTCCAGTCGGCCCGCGGGCTGCCGTGGATGTGGAACAGGCGGTCCAAGTCCGCCGTCACGTTGTACTTGATGGTGCACAAGTCCAGGGGGGCGTTCCAGGCGGCGATGAAGGGCAGGCGTCCGATCAGCGGCAGCCTGGCGGGCTTCTGGCCGAAGGCGGCGTGAAGCAGCAGCGCCAGCCAGTAGCAGCTGAGGGCGACGGGGACCGCGTGGTGGGTGGAGGAAGCCCCGCCCACCGGCACCACCGGCATCCTGGGCGTCAGGACGAGCAGCTGTCAATCATCCTGGGAGGAAAGAAGATAAGTCGGCATGATGTTTTGATAACCGATTCACCAATCAGATGAGAGGGTTTTGATTGGAACTCGACGCATTCAGTCCGAACTAAAACCGGGAAGCGGCGAAGCGAAGACGACAAGTAGGTCAAAGGTCACGGCAGGAAGTGATGGACTGCCCGCTTCTTGCCCCGCCCCTCCCGTTTCCTGCCGCCGGCGAAACCGCTGGCCACAATGACAGGCCTCGTAAGACGGATGCCAAACTCCGCCCCCTCTGGCGGCGAGAGCCCGGCTGGGCTGACCACGCCCCCTCTGACCCCGCCCCCAGAACATCTCAATGAATGGAGCGAAACCGATTTGAATGAGAAATAAAATCACACACCACACACACACACACACACACACACACAAAGGGACAGACATTTTTACACACACATACACAAACACACACTGATAGAGACACACACACACACACACAGACATTTCCACACAAACACACACACCTACACTTGCACAATGGAAGTAAGCTTCCACACACACACACACACACACACGTACACACACACATGTGGACATAGACCTACTCACATACACACAGGCAGAGAGACACCTTCATACACACACACACGCACACACACACACACACACACACACACACATGCACATCCATTGATACAGACACACACACACAAACACACAAACACAGAGATGTTCACTCATACACATACACACAGACACACACATAGTCACAGCCAGACACACACCCACTGATACAGACACACACACACACGTGCACACCCACCGATACAATCACACACATAGTCACAGACATGATACACACGCCAACACGGACAGAGAGACACTTCCACGTACACACACAAGCACACACACACACACACACACACACACACTGCTGCTGTCTATCAAATATTAAATCTCTTCTGCTTCCCAGACCCAGGAGAACATTGAGGAACCGTCACGTCAAACTGTTCCTTCAGGTTCTTCCAGGAACTATTGTTGTTGTTGTTGTTGTTTACGTCAGGTGATTCCTTGCAGCTAATGTAAATAAACACACACACACACACACAGGACAACCTTCTTCTTGTTGCACGAAGTTTCATATTGCTCTCAAATCTATCGATCGCCTGCGATCAATATCACGAATAGCACCCCCCCACACCATCCCACGTCTGGCAGCCATTAGGGTTTCTGCGGTTTCCCGCCGGTTCCGCCCACCTCCTCGGTCAAAGGCGCCGCGGCGAGACGTTTAATTCCCGCCGGAGAAAAAAACGCAACTTGGGTCAGACGGCGGAGCGTCTCCTTTGTTTCGCCGGCGTGGACGGAGACGACGTTCTCCGCGGGCGCCGACCGCAGAACCTCGGCCTCCCGGGTAAAGTACACACACGGAACAAAAGGATGAGTTTTAACTCTTCGTGACCCCGAGTCCTCAGGAGGGGACGTCCCGCTTGAAAGCCTCGGGCCTGCATGGCGTTGGCTGTTTCCTAAAGATGAAGGAGGTTCTCGCTGCTCCCGCGAGCCGATGACAGGACGCTGTTGATAACTGTTCGATATTCAATGTATTTCCTACCGCGGGGGATTTTCCTGGAGAACCCGCCGGACTCCCTTTGGAAAATGGCGGTTTTAAAGTCTGCCGTTGTGTGATCTCGGCGCCTAGCATGGCAGAGCAACGCTTTCTACTTCGAACGGTCGTCATGGCAATGTCGCCACTTCGGCATCACCCAGCAACCGCTATTTACCCGGTTTGTCCGATTAACCATCAGATTCGTCCGATTGTGTCACATCACACCGGGACATCATGTTATGACATCACACAGTGACATCACTCCTGATTTGTTTACTTTTTTTCTTTATATCTCAACAATTTGTAGGTAATTTGGGATTATAAACTGCTAAAGCAGAATATAATCTCCTTTCCCTCCCATCCCAACTGATCTGGTCACTGGATATTTGTCCCCCGACAAATCAAAATTCACCCCATGAAGAAACCCGATCATTCGGTCTGATCGTGATTCCACCGAGGAGCAGGTGAATTCCAGATTAATCCAGATTAATCCAGATTACCCCCCTTCCCACTGGGCTAATCTGAAGAGCGTTTATTGTCATGATAGAAATGTTTATTGCTACTCCTGCGGTACAAAAAATACGTAAGAGTATGAGGAAAAGAAATTTAAGGATGTAAAAATATGAATATATAAAATGTATAAAATGAAATAAAAAGACACCCAATCAGGAGCCGCCCCTTAACTCTTTGTTTTTATCTTTTTATTGTTTTTTGAAAAATGTATTAAATTATTTTCTTTCTTTTTTTTCCCCTTTGCTAATGAACTTTTTGGAGGCTCCTGGAAGAGAACCTGCTCCAAAATAAAATCCTTTGTTTTTCTGCTGTTTGTTTTTACTTTAGATTCGCTCTGACTTTTAATCCGAGTTTGTTTTGGTTTTTTTTTTGTTTGCTTTTTTTTGTTACAAAACACTTTTTTGTTTTTTTTTCTCTCTTTGACTCCATAAAAATAGAAAAACAATAGTTGCCTCCGCCTCCAGGACGTCTGGTTGCCTCACGAGTCCAAAACGTGTCACAATCTGTCTGCTCCGTGCACGGCCGACATTCCTGGCATGACGGGGCACCCCTTCCCCCCCCGCCCCCCACACACCCGCGCGCCTCCTCGGAGGGGTAAAAATACATCCCGACTTCCTCCCCGCGTTTCAAAACAGATCGTTTTTTCCGCGGCGCCGCGGAGACAGCTCACCTAGCCGACGGACAAGGAGGAGCTGGGGGAGGAGGAGGAGGAGGAGGTCTCCTCTCAGGGGTCGCCGCAGGGGTCATGGCCGACGTCCGATCAGCTGGAGCTCCTTCCCGCCGTCTGATGTACCAGTCTGACATCCCGGCTTTTATACTGACGACGGGGGAGGAGGAGGAGGAGGAGGAGGAGGAGGAGGAAAAGAGGAAGGAGGCAACGAATGGAGGAAGAGATGGAGTTGTGATGGAGATGGCTGAAGAGAAGGAGACGAAGGAGGGAGGAAGGTTTTTAAGAATTGCAAACAAATGTTGAAAAAGTTTGGTTTCAAGCTAAAACGGTGGTTATTAAAGTGTTCGTGTGAATAAACCCCTACGGCCGGATGGATGTGGACAGGCGGTTGTCACGGCGACGGGACTCGCTCGTGATAATTGGATTCTGATGTCGCCCAAAAAAAAGTGAAATATGGTTTCTTTTAAATGATCAAGATTTTTTAAATTTAATCTAAAAAAAATGGCTTTTAAAAATCCGCAGACAAGCTTTTCCTTAAGATCAATTTAATTTAAGATTTTTTATTTTACTTTTATTACGTTATTTTATTAGATTTTTTATCCTACAATGTACCAATTTTTCCTTTGTTTTTTTTGTTTTATGCATTTTCTCCATGTATCTATTGATTATTCATTTATTTATAATCACTTTCCTTGATTTGATTTGATGATATTTTTTTATTTGAAAATTATTTAAGTAACTTGGAAAGAAGAAAAAAATCAGCAGGCTAAAAAATCACTGATACATTTCCAATTTATTCACGAGAAATATGAGGAGTGGCGGCCGGATTGGGGGGTCTGCGGTTTGTAAATGTTCTGCATTCCTTTCTGAGGGAACCGAGGTTCCCCCATCTTTTCTCCGCGAGTTCCTTTCTAATGAGAACCAGGTTCTCTGACGGACGAGGGGCGGAGCTTAACCCGCACGGGCCGGCTGCCAATCATCCAAGCGTTGACAGGGTGAGAACCAAGGTGAGAACCTGCAGAGAGCAGGTGAGGGGACGATATCCAAAATCGCTTATTCGCTTTTTGAAAAAAAATTAAAATGTTTTTTTGATTATTATTATTTAGTTTTAGTTGTTATTATTATTAGTTAATTTAAAGTTTGTTTTTTTTTAATTTTTATTCACTTTCCCGTCAAACAAAGGCATCCTCGCCTTCACCCCTGGAGCAGAAACCGGACCCTGTGCCTGTGTGCGTTTGTGTGTGTGTGTGTGTGTGTGTGTGTGTGTGTGTGTGTGTGTGTGTGTGTGTGTGTGTGTGTGTGTGTGTGTGTGGAGAGGAAACCACATTCCCAGAGTGGGTGGTGTTGGTGGTTGGGGGGGTTGGGGAGTTGGGGGGCGATTGGAGGCCCGTCAGTGTTTAGATTCCTCTGGTTTGGCTCCGTGATTCACCTCCGTGGATGAAAGGAACCCCCTCCGGGCCTCCCCCCCCCCCCCC
>CAAKHD010007589.1:0-16816 GCA_901007705.1 Fistularia tabacaria
GTGACTGGAGTTCAGACGTGTGCTCTTCCGATCTACACACACACACACACACACACACACACACCCTTTTCCAAAGCGTTTCTTGGCCTCTGTGTGCTCATACAGAGTCGTGTTTGCCTGTGTGGTGAGCGAGGTCAATACGGGAGAAAGCGGCGAGACGGCAGAGGTATGGGAAGAGGCGAGGTGTCAGCTCCTGTCTTGTCTGGGAGGCTGCTTGCTCCTTCGGGACTTTCTGAAGCCTTCTTTGTGTCACACTCCGGCGCACCCACGTGCACGGAATCACGGCTAAGGCCCACGCACACGCACACACACACACACACACACACACAAAGCAATACATGGCAGCGCGCATAAACTGCACGCCTGCAAACGCTCACACTTGCAAGCACGTACACGCGCGCGTACACACACATACGAGTGCGGCGGCAGCCAGGAAAACAGACCCAGCTATTTGCTTAGCTCAAAGTTTCCCAGAGTTAAGCAAGCCAGAACCTGCTCTGAACTCTGGGGTGTAAGCCGAGGACAGGCAGGCACGCACAGCGTCTCTCACACACATGCAACCTGGATGGAAATAAATACGACGGATTAAACGGTGTGTTATGGATGCATGTGTGTGTGTGTGTCTTGAGGTCCATCACACAGTCACAGCGGAGCAGTTGGTAAAAAGTGGCATCGGGATGGGGGCAGAGTGACAGGAACAAACATCCTGTGGATCTTAAGTGATACGCAAATCAAACCTGTGTGCGGACACTTTGAGGGTTCTCAAAAGGGGGGGGGGGGATGAAATGACTTCAATGAGTTTGGTCTTCTACTGCTTTTAAAGTTGAATGAAGCCAGATGTTCGCACAAGACTTCGATCTTACACTGAAACAGTGTCAGACGAGATGGTTTTCAAATTTTTTGGTTGCTTTTTTCTGATGTTTTTGGCTCCTGGGAGCACATGAAGGCCAGATTTCTTTCTTTTCTTTCTTTTTTCTTTTTTATTGCACCACATAACTACTGGAATTTTAAGTCATGCATGTCATGAAGAACACATGAAGGCACAAACAAGCGAAACCTCCGCAAACACCCTGCACCTCCAGCGACACAGGAAAGCTGCGGGATCTTCTAAGGTGTGTGCGTGTGTGTTTTTTGTTTTTTTTTGATAACCAAGAATGGTGATCTGTAGCTCTGGACAGGACAGCCATTTGGACCTCTTACATTTTTTTCATTTTTTTTTTATTGAAACTGAATGCAACTCTCTAGATCCTTTTTTTAAAATTTATTTTCCCTTTGTGTGCGGGTTTACAATTTTTACCATCATGTTTCTCCTTCGGTTTCTGGTGTGTGTGTCCCACACATACAGATGCTGTGAAGGTTGTTTTAAGCAGCTTTTGCAAACATGCACAAAGGCAGCCTGTTGCTGCATACATATATACATATACATAACAATATACACACAATATACAGCATTGAGATTCTGTTTTTTTCTGTGTTTCGGAGGGAATCTCCAGCCTTCTCACACTTCGTGTGGCCGTTGCTAGAGAAAGAATGCTTCTAGCTGTGACAATAAAGGCTATCTAAAGTGTGATACTGTGTTTCAAAGGATGGGAGGTGGTGGAAAAAAAGGGGGGGAGAGAGAAAGGGGGATATTGGAGAGGAGGTAGGGGGAGGGATTTTTTTTTTCCCCTAACATGGTCTCTCACACACACAGACACACACACGCACACGCGCACACACACACACACACACACGCGCGCGCGCGCGCGCACACACACGCACGCACGCACGACACAGACTCTGTAGGCAGCTCCCATGGGAAAATCCTACACCGATCTAGAAAGGCGGTGCTTTAAGGGGCAATGTGGGGTCACATGGTCCGAATAACCAATTGGGCACCGGTGATTTGATTCAAATTGTGGAAAGTCAGGTAAGGAGCAGCGTGGGAACCGGGGAAAAGAAGCGCGGGGGGGGGGGCAGGAGTGGCGCTGTCATCCCCCCCCCTCTTTGAAAATGTTTGTCTTTTCACTCTCAGCATGACTTTTGAGCCCAAGAAAAGGTTAAAATGCTTAATCCGGGCGGCCGGGGGCCTACCGGGGTCGGACGACTCCCGGAAACAACAGGTTCCATTCAATGTAAAGGGAAAACAAACAAAAAAAAAAGAGATTGATCCCCTTGTGTGTGAAATTCAGCCACCGGGCAGACGTGCATTTACAACTGTGTAATAGTCATGGGTCCGCCAGGAGACCGATTTCACGCTGAAATGAAAAAACAATAAACAGCTTCAGACTATTTTTTAAAACGACAAGTGAGATGGGGCTGCATTCCCAGACACTCCACGGTCTTACTCAGCGATCTGGGTTTGATTCACGGGGGGCAATGAAATCCCAAACCCAATTTTCACACTCATTTTACATCACTCAGCACCCTCCTCATAAGCGGATGCAATTCTAAATCTAAATTGGTTTTAAACGGTAAATACGTTGTAACGTGAAACAAAAGGCGTGTGTGACATTTTCATCGGGACTCCGCATCGTCGCTTTCGCCGCTACATTGAAGAGTTGAAACCATTTTTTCTTCCCACAACACAACACAACGCACGCACGCGCACGCACGCACGCACGCACGCACGCACGCACGCACGCACGCACGCACGCACGCACGCACGCTCGCTGGAGCTGCCGTGAAGAGGAGCGGATTTCTTCTCGGACTGCCAGCCAGCACAAGCTGAACAAGAGCTGCATCCTGGGATCTCTGGTTCGCACCTAGGTGTAAACTGGTCACCTTATCCAGGCAACATTTTAAAAGGTTTTTATTTTCTATACTTTCCGATTTCCAACTTTGTATGCTACTGCTTTTAACTTATGATATTTATATTCTAATGACCTATTCTGCACTGTCCACTATCTGCTTTATGAATTGAAATTTCAACATTGTTGGACAATTAAAGGCACATTCAGTTTAACACAATTCTGTTATCTTAGAAGAAATGAGGGGCATTTTAAAATGTTAAACAACTCCATCAACAACTGTCTTTCTATACATCGCATCTGTTGCTATCTATTAGCCGACGGCGTAAACCTGACTGGTTCGGTGCTGTGACCATCCAGTTAGGGGTCAGTTTCCGAGTGGTTCCGTAACACGTGGGGGAAAATACAGCGGCGACCTACTAAAATGTTCTTTCCCACAGTATCCTGAGGGTATCTGGCCAGTGTCTCAGCCCGGCAGTCTGAGGTAATTACCAGCTCTGTTAACTAACCACTACCACCTGACGGCAACTTGAACTTGGACCACAGCGGAGCCTGTCTGGGCTCGACATCACACACACACACGCATGTGGATGCACGCACACACACAGTCAGACACAGACACACACACACCTTGTTCTGACTCAGTTGGCCTAGCACGCATGAAAAAAAGGAAGAATAAAACAAAACGGAAAACCTCGAACGGCCAGTGTCATTTACGGCACTGATGCATGCAAATGCAGATGCACGCAGGGACAGCCTCTCCTGACTCAGCCCGCCGTCACTCCTTACACCTGCGTAAAACACTAATCGTACATATCATTCATAACTACTTCCTTCATTTTCCCAGGAGTGGAAATTCAAACGTATTGCTGCGGATTGACTTTCTGTATATCAGACACGGATACAAGTATTTTTCTTGATATGTTGTGCATGCATTTTACTTTTTAACATTTTGTTCACCTATTTATCTGAATTTTGTGTTTGTGCACGCACTTGCAAGAAAGACAGATGTGCCAATGAGGAGTGTGAGGAAGTGTAAGAGACCAATGCACACTGGAGATGCACCTACATTTTCCCGTATCGAACTTTAAAATGAAAAAGATTTTCTATTCTGTTTCGATGCCAAAGCATTTCCAATTGGGTACAAATATAGCTTTTTAAATATTTACATTTGTAGGTATAGATTATATTCATATTGGCGTGATGGATCGTGCTCCAGCCTCAGAGCTAGAGGGTCCTCGGTTTGATTACGACAGGGGCCTTTCTGTGTGGAGTTTTGCACGTTCTCCCCATGCTTGCGTGGGCTGCCTCTGGCTTCTCTGGTTTTGTCCCACAGTCCAAAAACATGAATGAGGTTCATCAGACCTTTATATTGCCCAGACTTATGAATGAGAGAGTAAATGGTTGAGAGAGTAAATGGTTGTCCAATGGTTCATTGGTTTTGTACATGAGTGCATGGTTGAATCTATAGGACATGTGACTGAGTGAGTGAATGGTTGTATTTCTCTATTTACAGTTTGAATGAGTGGATGAATGGTGTGTCTCTATTTGGGCCTGCGATCGACTGGCTATAGGTCCAGGGAGAATCCAACCTCTGGCCCAATGACAGCAGGGATAGGCTCTAGCTCCCGCACGACCCTGAGTGCAGAATAAGTGGCATAGATAATGAATGAATTAATTCTTATATTTACGTTAATTCCAGTTCAAATCTTCTTGACGGCTAATCCCTTCAGGGGTCGCCACAGTGAATCAATCTCCTCCATCTAACCCTATTCTCTGTGTCCTCGTCTCTCACACCAACTAACTTGACTCTAGTTCAAACAAGATGTGAAATTCAGGAACCCCTGGAGATATTTTGCTTCTTTTAGACTCGTTCTTATTCAAAACAATCAGACAGAACATCAGAACAGTATCAATACAGTAAGCAGAAGCCAAATCACCTTACTAAAATGAGCCAGTGGTTTGGAAGCTCACATCCGGTGGGGAAAAATGGACCGCAACAGCCCTGTGAGAACATTTCATCACAGTGTGAGGGGCCGGAGTTGACATGAAAACATTGGGGATCGCCTGCCAGCTCCACGGCGACAGAGGATCCAACCGCTTATGTCAACATATCGTGAGCGATAAATATGAAGGCACTTTTTGCAGGTGGAGTGGTTTTCACCTACGACTTCTTCTCCAGTATTGAACTTTTACGGGCAGTAAGAATTAAAAGCGCCAACGCACGTGACACAATTTACCATTTTATATCAATTATTAACATGTAGCGGGAAGAGCATCAAGAGTCATTAACTTTTCGAGTGTGGTCACTGCTCTCCGAATGCCAGTGCTTGGGTGGACACAAACCACCTCGCACGCACTGGACCCTGCTGAACTCCTCTGCGACTGATGCAGATAGTTCAACGCTGGGAGATACATGTCTGGAAACGTGGCCCCCAGCCAAGCCGGATTCTTGATATTGTGCTGCCAAATCTGTGCAAACAGGCAAAGCCCTTGCAATTAGGGAGGTAATTTCATGTGGTGTTGAGTAAATGACACCAGTCACCTGTTCGGTCCGTTTAGATTCCTAATATATCTCCCATGTCCTGCTTATACATGGGAAAAAAAAAAAAAAAAAAGGACTCGTCAACTTCGTTTCCCACATTCAACCCCCCCCCACCTTCTGTCTTGACATTCTTCCTTCCCTCCCCGCCTTCCTTCCTTCACGTCGTTTTTTTCCTTTTTTAAAGAGCTCTCTAAAAGGGGTAATAGAGAAGATAATGGTCTTAAAATCCCGCAGATAACCGTCTCCCCGGTCACACAAACACCACTAATGCTTTCCCCCGCCTTGGCAGTCGGTTCATTCTGTTTTCTACCCACTCAACCTTCAACCTCAACCTCTATACCCCCCACCCCCAACCGAAGCCATGCCTTCACTCATGCGTCTCTCTCTCTCTCTCTCTCTCTCTCTCTCTCTCTCTCAGCCAACTAGCTCCAGACAACAACGTGCTGAAAAGGTCCATTGATGACGATACTTAGTGCGCAATGGTTTTCAAGTAGGGACAAAAACATCTTGCCTCAGAAATTAACAAAAAAAAATAAAATAAACTTGATTAGATGATGACCCAAAATGTGTTCATGAGTAGATGTGGAAATAAAATAAATAAAAACTCAATCAAATATTGAAAGGAAATGGAATGGGCAACAGACAACATCCAACACTGTATCCAGTGTTTTCTCTAAGCTATTGGAGTTTTATAAAGGATAGTTGCTAAGTGCTTAATAGGCTCAGCTTCTCTGAATGTCCTGGAATTTTTTCTTTTTTTTCTTTCAGTGTTTTAAAACTTGCCAAGAGAGTGGGTAAATTAAATCGGTTTCTTGTTTTGATGATTTGGGCCCATTAAGCAAAATTACAGAGAAAACCTCACACGCTCGACCACATCACTGTCCTTCAAATGGCGGATTCTGTGTTTCTGTCTGACATGTAATAAAAAGGCAACTGTGGGAGATCCACGCAAATGTTAATCCCCATTGTCCTTTTAGGACAACATTGGTACTCCTGAGGTTATTTTTTCCTGTTCTTTTTTTCCCCACCACACGGTCATTGCCAACTGTCATCACGTGCTTACACATCTGAAACATCTCAGCGCTCATATGGCCTCCTCTCGACCTGTTCAAACTGCTCTCGCTGGAGCGTTTGAGTCTTTTTCCCCGACATGCACCGACAGTCCCAAAACTGTCGCCGCAGTGGGGTGCGGCGGCATAGGTCAGGTGGTGGGAGCGGTTCCCAGTTTGATTCCTGAGCACCCCCTCCCTTGCCTAACAAAGTGCTGTTGAGCAAGACACAGAACCCCCAACTGCTTCCCAGATGCTGCTAAGTGGCTGTCCAATGGTGGGTTCAATGAAGCGGACAAAATTGCTAATGTTGCATGGTGTGTACAACTGAATGTAACAAAATAAAAGGATTTGTTCCTCTACACCCACTCAATCCAAACTGAAAGTCAACCGACTCTACCTGAGTGCAACATGAACTTCATCTGCTCGCTCACACACACACACACACACACACACACACACACACACACACACACACACACGGAGCTATCCGTCACAGGAGAGCCACAGGCAGATTCCTTCACTTACCGTTTATCGCTGCCAGTGCAGATTTTACACTGAAGTCTCCCCCATGCCATTTTTTTCTTCCCTTCATCTGTTCCTGATGTAGAGGCACGCAGGGAATGTTATTGTAATGCAGAGTGATTCATCCAGGACTGTAAATATTGACACTGGTTGCAGCGGTGTCTGCTGCCGGCCTCTTCAGTCCCGAGGAGCCTGGAACATGTTTTTTTTTTTTTTGATGTAAAGGGTGTCTACGAATTGAATTTAAGTACTTGTCAGCATGTCTGCTCGTTGGAAAGTTCCGGGCTTGCAAAACTACATGTTGGGTTTTATTAGAGGATTGACTTGCAAGGCTCCAGGGAAAGACCACGAAGTTGGGTCACACATTCTCATCTCTATGTTTAATAGCCCTTGTATATTTGTTTGCACATTTTGCGTCACTTCTGACTCTTCCATTTTGAATTTATATACTTAATATTTTTCTTTTTCAACTTCATGATGTTATCGTGCATAGTCCTATACATGTCATATTTTGTAACTCTCTTGGCTTTTTTGGGATCTCATCACTCTTTTCAACAGAAGGAGGTAACCTGAAGTTCAGCCTAAACTTTTACAGGTTGGTTTGGTGGAATGTTTACTTTTCGTATTTTAATTCATTTACAGGATCAGCGGGAGGAAGCTTTGCTAATGACAAGGTTTACAAAAATCCATATGAGTGAACAAATCAAAATCTTCATTCTCTTTTCTGTCTTTGTTTTTGATACAAAGAATGCTTTAATCTCTTTGGTGTGTATTAAATCATTCCAAACAAAAATCTGAGTGGATTTGATTTTTAAAACCCTGATGTTTATCAGCACATCACTTCCAATGACAAGCAGAACGTAGCCAGAGAACATGGACAACCTGGAGTTTCGGCTGTCTGGAACTACTCAGCTGTACGTAAAGTACGATTTATGCTTTCAGACAAACCGCGTGTGAAAAACCCTGTTCGGAAAGGCACTGTAACCTGGGCTTCAACCGGCCTGTTGTGTACATCTGAAAGCAATCGGCCTTGAACCATCCAGCTCCCCGACGCCAAGTCTACGCTGTCACTCACTGACTCTCAGTGGGTGTGTGTCGATGAGTTCATCATGCGAAAAACCGAGCCAAGTTATAACATGTCCTGCTGAACCGACAGAGTGGGGGGGTGAAAGTGTGACAAGGGGGTGGGCCATCGAGGAGATTTAAAAACTTCCAGTCCAGCTGCTGTGAACTCCAAACTGCGTTATCTCTAGAACACGGCGAACAGGTAACGTCCTGCCTCCTGTGCACTCTACACAACCTTCACACCATTTCCTTTAAGCCAGTGTTTATGTCTTTAATTTGCTAATGATAGCTCAAAATACATTTATCCAAAGAGCCAGTGGTCTAGTACAATTGAATAGATAATTAAATTGTCACACTTGTCATTTGATAGGAGCATTCCTAACTGACACATCACATCTATTTTATATACAACCATCTAACTCTGACAGCCTAGGAGGTCGGGAAGGTTTCTTATTACAACTCCTGAGCCGACGGACACATGATGCCATCTATAAATTATTTTTACATCCCCAACCTTGAAAAACATGTTCTGCTTTTGTCCGGGTCAGATTTAACCTGCCATTATACATCAAACAGTCTTTTTTATGTTCGGAACTGATGTTTGTACAGAGCGAATAAGTCAAGATTGGGCAGCAAAGGTAGCAATTCTCCCACACAGCAAGTCGGTCCCTGGTTCGTTTCCGGAGGGGGGGGGACTGGCTTCTGTGTGGAGTTTGCATAATCTTCCAGTGTCTGCAGTTTCCTCCCACAGTCCAAAAACATGGAGAAGGTTAATCTGAGACCCTACATGACCCAGATGTGTGGATGCGGCCCTGTGATTGACTGGGGACCGGTCCAGGTTGAACCATGCGTCTTGCCCAATGAGAGCAGGGATTGGCTCCAGCCCCACTGTGACCCTGAGCGCAGGATAAGTGGTGTCGAGAATAACTGAATGAATGATAAAACACTAAATAATCACTTTTGACGAATTAAAGTTCTAATGACACGAGTCGTCATACATATCATTACCTACATTTGTCTTTGTCAGATAAAGTGTAGTTCTTTACGAGTCCCACGATAATGGGGAACTTGCTTTGTAACGGCAGAAGTAGCAGACCTCAGAACACAGAAACAGAAGACTGACTGAATAAACACAATGGGATTGGTGCTCATAGTGCAGGGAAATAAAGAGGAACCAATATATATCTGTATATATATATATATATATATATATATATACAGATATATATTGCCTACGCAAAGCCAGTGACATGAAAAAAAGAAAGGCTGGTGTCTTCTCATTAGAACCCAGGAGGAAAACGGTAGCTCTTAGCGCTTTTTGTTACCACATCTTCCTGAAGAAGAGCTCATGAGAATCCGTCCTCTGAAACCATCACCCAGGAGGATCACCCTGGGTACCAATTTATCTATTGGTGCTCATAGTGCAGGGAAATAAAGAGGAACATATATATATATATATATATATATATTAAACACACATACATACACACACACACTGCGTTTTTGTGTATATATATACACACACACACACACACACACCGTAATTTCTTGGCTCTTCACTGCTACTCTTTTGAACACGCTTTGAACACTGCGGCTTAAACGATGATTTACGGATTTTTTACAGGCCAACGAGCTTCATGTCGCCAAAATATTTTGCCTTGTCACATCAGACCAATGAAATTCCACACAGACCATGCAGAACACACACGTGTAGTTTACACAAGTGACATTGAGAGTGACAACAAAAGATAGAAAGGAATTCTGGGGCTGTTTAATTCTGATACTGACGACGACAGCTTTAGTGAGTGGGATAAAGATGAAGATAGCAATCAATGACCTGGTAGGTGACTGTATTTTATTTTAACGTGATGTGTTACAGGCACTGTTTGGAAAAAAAAGCATTTATGGTATGTATAGAACTGAAAGTTATATATCTAATCTAATTAAATAAGTCTACGTGAATATCTCCTTATAAATGGACATTAGCAGTTTATAGACAAGTGCGGCCTATATATGTACTTTTTTTTCTTTTCAAATTCTGTTGATACTATGAAGAGACCGAGCTCAACTCAAGAAAGAACCCCTTCAACTGACGGCTCCTGTTACCGCGCCAGTGAACGGACTCGAAAAGTGTAACATTAAGGCCATGAAGGAGGGGGTGTTTACGTGTCATTGATGACGCAGGATCAAACATCAGTGTGTGTGTGCGCATGCACGCACGCACGCACGGGCGTTGGGGGGGTATCGGTGAGATCAAACTCACATCAAAGTGTCTCGGCATCTTTTTCATGTCGACCGGAGACGCAGAGCAGCCTCAGAGAGGCTTCAAGGTGGAGGGGGAGGTTAAATAAAGGTGTATACAGGGGTTAAAAAAAGGGGGGGGCTGACATGACATGATGATGAACAAAGGGCGCAGGGAAAGAGCTGGAGGTGTGAAAGGAGGGTTAAGGAAAAGTGGGTCGAAGGTGAGAGGACGGGGTATACAGGCAGAGGGGGGCTCTCAATGAGGGGGTTTACCTCTTGTGTGAAAGCACTGGGGTTAGACCAAAAGAAAGGATGATGGAGAGAGTTCCTGTGTCATACACCCTCTTTAATTCTACCCTTCCGTCCTTCCCCGTCTTCCCTCGTCTCCCGTGTCCCCTTCCCTCCCTCCGCCCGCTGCTGCTCCTCTGCGACCGGCCCCAGCAAATCCCCCAGGGCCAGGGGCAGTCCCCTTTCAGTCTCCAGTGACACAGTAATTAGAAGTGTGGGAACTGAATCCATCCCTCTCGCTGAGCCCCGCACCCCTCCTGCCCTGCCTTGCTAGCTTGCTCTGTTGCTTTAGGCTGCCTTTGCCTTCCTACAAAGCTCCTGGAAGGCTCCAGCCTGTCAGCTATGGTTCCTCTACCTACCTCTCCCTCGGTCACCTGACCAGAGTTCTTCTCTCGTGAAATAGACGATATTCTCTGATGCTGCAATGTGGCTCCATCCGAACACATTTTTTTTTGTTTTTTGTTTTTTAATGCAGCATTTCAAAGCGGGTAACCTTTGGCTTCAGTTCAGCACCAACGCGCCTGAAAAATAACGTATAATACACGATCTTTCATGAACGGGTGGACATGCATCAGCAAGCATAAACAGAAAACAGAGGGTTGGTTGCCGAGGTTTGGCTTGTTACTGTCACTGGACATGAATATAAGGCTGTCATGGCAACGGAAACAGTGGGGGTTGTCACAAAGCAAATATGGTGGAATATCAGAGCTGCATCTGGAGCATTATGCGTCGCAGGAGGCTTTTAATTGACCATTTAATTCCATAAAAATGAATTAATCCTCATGGGCCACCTGTGATGTTCATGGGAGCAACAAATCATACACTCTCACACACACACACACACACACACACACACACACACACACACACACACACACACACACACACACACACACTGTCGACCCCATACCCTTCATTCACCCCCACCCACCCCGCCTCCTCTACAGCCACCGAGTCCCCTATCTCTTCGAACAGAGCAACGCTGTCTCTCCCACTCTCTGTCAAGCACACCACTGCGCCACCGCCCCAACCCCCATTCGCTATCTCCGCGGCGATAACCATGGGAACAGCAGCACTGTGGGAACGGGCCACCAGTTGACCAAAATAGACAGCAGGAAAATGGAGGGAAAGAAAGAAAGAAAAGGCTCCCTGCGTCCAAGGAGGCATGTGTGTGTGTTTGTGTGTGTGTGTGTGTCTGGATGTAAAAGGTCCATTGGATCATCCAGACAGACAGGTACTCAGGCACACCAGCCACCTCTGGTTTCCAATGGCAACAAAGGGTGGTCTGAGTGGCTTGAGTTGCCACATTAATTCATTAATAGTCACAGCTTTGGTGGGACACACTGAAAGTTCTCCTTCTCACAAGAATACACTTCTAATGGTTTTACAGTAACTTGATATCAGCAGAAAAAAAAAGTCTACACCCTTAACCGCATGCACCCCCACCCAGAGGATGCATTAATACAAAAGTGAAAAAAAGGCCCCACACACACCCGAAAACACTCAACTCAAAAATACAAACTAAGTATTCAGCTTGAAAGTCCATCCGAGTACACGGGAATGAGATGAGCCAACTGGTCAGGGCTCCAAAACTCGTAAAAGTCGTAATTTCTCATCTTTGCGGATTAATTGGTGGCATGGCTGAGTGACTAGTTGTTTTTTTCTCAAATTACAAGATCACTGATGTTTCAAAACCACTCTGAAAGAAATACAACCTCGTTTACGTGTCTTCGTTCAACTGGATATTCGATATCTGTTTGCCAGAGGCTAAGAGGAAATTATCTATCTTTCTGTATTTGGTCCACGGGCAAAACTGCACGCCTCCAGGGAGAGCATGCAAAGCCACACACAAACACACAGACACACACACACACACGCGCGCAAAGGCTTCATGACGTGAGTTAAAATGTAGGGATGAAGTTCCTATGAGAAACATTAGATAGTGGTTTTCCTCTGCCTGGAGGGGAGGAGGGGGAGGAGTAAATGGGGAAGAGATGTAAATTCTGCTTCCTTTTTTTTTTTTAACTTAATATGGAGCTAATTTTTCCATTCCATTTATATCCTGTCTTTCAGTAGCTTAGAATTCCAAGAAATCATTATCAAGGAAACAGACTTTGTCCCCCCCGCCCGGCACCTCCAAAAATAAATAAATAAATAACGCATTTGATGGTTTATGGTCAGCTTTGGATTTCCTTTTTTACATTACAATTTCTGCCTCTTTTAGATGCTAATCATTGGACAATTTCCCTGTTGCGGGTATAATTAAGGATATAAGGATTATCTTATCAGACTTAATTTCCATTGCACGATCATTCGTCTCCTTCCCCTTGGTTTCCTCGTGCATTTTTCTTCTATCTCCCCCATCCCCTTTGCTCTTTTCTCTTCGATTTCTATCAATCTACTTATCCTGTCAATCTCTCCCTCTCTCTTGTCTCTACCCGCCCTCCCCCCAACTGCTCCCACCACCCCTGTTTTTTTTTTTGCTCTTTTAGGCTTTTCCCAGGCCAAGCAGCCCGATCTCCCGAGGCTTCTACCTCTTCGTTCCCTGGGGGGTGGGGGGTGGGAGGTGGGTTGTCTGCGACCATACCCACTCCATAAGGACATTCACTTTAATCTGACTCTGTGAGTAACAAAAAGGGGTGAAAGAGAACAAGCCCGTGAACAAGAGAGGTGTGTGTGTCTGTGTGAGAAAAAGAGCTCTAAAACAGATCAGGCTTCTAACCTCCTTTATCATCGTATCATACAAAGCAGGTTTTGGGTGGAACCACTTTAAGTCTTGGCCCCGTACTGAACCCTGGCATTAATATGCATCCTGAACGATCACACTCCAAGCGATCTGCAGATAAGTTTCCCTGCTGGCATTAGAATCCATCTCCACTTCATGTTTCCAAGTGACCGATGTTTGGATCCCTCTTCCCTGCTGTCACACGCGAATAAAACATGTTTATCACTTTCCCCAGGAAAGTTGCTCCTCCTAATCAGTCGGGAGGCAAACAAAGTAAATGGCCTGGTCCAGATCAGTGTTTCAGGCCGTTCACCTAAGACGATGCGGGGGAGGGGGGCATACATCCCGAAAGATTACTAATGAGTGGCCAAGAGTTTGTAAGAGATAAGGTGGTGAAAGAACCCCTCTGCTGAAATATAGTGACATTAAACAGGTGATCAAAGAGCGGTGACACCTAGTAATAGCAGAAATATAAGATACCGGTGGTGCGGTGCTTTACAGACTTACACAAAGTGGTTGTCCATTTGGGGGTGGTTGCTTCAAAATGTTCCGAGCCACATTTGCCTGAAGAATGCGGCTACGTGCAGTCCAGACCACCTTGGAATGCAGCACGTGTGATCGGATATCCGTGCATCCCGGAGGGGTGTTTGCACCTGCACTTGGAACTGTCAAGACGTGACTAGACCATTCAGGTGAGATGTTAATGTTCCAGTCTGAACGGGGGCGCCCTGTGTTCAGCATCACACAGTGACATTGTAATTAAAACAAACTTTAAAACTGGCGATATGTTCATTAACAAAGGTGCAGTACGTTGATTTTATGTGTATGATTTGGAAAACAAATGTTACTTTTTATCGTAGTATTTTTAGTAATCCAATATTTTACCTGCTATGGAAGTAATTTTACCTTCAAAATACGAAATGAAAAAGAAAAAAAAATCATCTCATTTCATTATTCCCGCTATAGTGTGACCTGCTATGTCCATACAGTAAAACCTAGACTTGAGTGCATCAACTCACAACTTTTCTGAGATACATGCTGTCGCTCAGTTGACTTTTTGCTTAATGATACGAACAGATCTCATTTACGAGCAGACGGGATGAGCAGCATTTGACAGTGGCCGCCGTTGTCCATGAGGTGGTGTTTAAAAACAGTTGGACACACGGCCTGCCACAAGGTACCCCAGTGAAAATTATCAACATGAGCGAGGTTTGGTTGTTGTCGATTTGTTGACTTGAAGAGATGGAGAAGTTGATGTTGGTGAGATACCATGACTGAGAGCATCATCTGTGAGAAGGCACGACACAGGGGATTTACAGGGATTTGGCACACCAATCGATGGGAATTTGAATGGGCAAGACATCGGGAGAATAATTTCAAGCCGTTTGGATATGTTTGGCAATCACTCCGTCGCTAAACGAAGATTAAGTGTAGCATAGTGTGAAAGTTAAACATAGCAATACATTGAAGCATTAAACGTGTAGTGAGTAAGTTAAATTAAGCGACAGAGCACAAAATGAACGACTCCCCTGATGTCCTCTGCTGCCACCGGTATCTTCATCCGATCTTCATGGTAAATACACTTAATTAAACCAGTTGATTTATTTTAATTCTCCTTTATTCATTCATTCATTATCTACTGCCTATCCTGCATGTAGGGTTACGGGAATGCTATCCCAGCTGTCCTTGGGCAAGATGCTACAGGCTACACCCTGGACCGGTAGCCACATATAGAGACAACCGTTCACTCTCCCATTCACAGATCTGGGCAATTTTTCAAAGTTTTTTAAATTAACCTTCTGCATGTTTTTGGACTGCAGAAGGAAACCAGAGAACCCTCAGGAAACCCACGCAAACTCCACACAGAAAGGCTCCCCATGGGAATCAAACCAGGGTCTTTCTTGCTGTGAGGAGGGAGTGCTCACCACTGCACCGCCCATTCTTTTTGATTACATTCTTCTTTTATCCATTACTTTTTATTTATTACAAAACATCTTTCTTATTTAAAAAAACACAAAACAAAACCTGGGCGTTGGAATGGATTAATAGCGTTTCAGTTCATTTAAATGGGAAATTTAATATGATATACAAGCATATTGAGTAACAAGCTCAGTCACAGAACGATTAAACTTGGAAGTCAAGGTATGACTGTATTTTTCAGATGACAATCAGTCCCAAACCCTTGTTTGTATATAATTACTAGACACATAATTACATCACCAAATTTAAGTAGTGTGGTAGTGCAAATCAAAATACAGCAGAAAGCCAAGTCGAGATTTGCCTCCATTGGCTTCACTGCAGAAGGGGAATGCTGTTATTTGAACAATCAATATCTGTAGAGTGTGTAGCAGATATCAACACTCCACCACCACCCTTATTTTGATGTATACACTGTAATGAGCATTAACTTGAACCCCTCGCAAATAGAAGACACGCTCCCTAATGGCATATTAAGCTTTTTGCCCTCTGCAAAAAATGTGATGCAACGATCATATTCTTGGGTTCAAATTATGCTGGAGTTTTTCTCCACCCTAGGGGTCCCAGCTGTCAGATCAGGGTTCGAAACAGTGAAGAGGGTAAAAAAAATTGTTTTTGCAAGAAATTTGTAAACTCACATCGTGAGCAAAGCACAGCTGCCCGACAAGGCGTGACTGCCAAGCAAAGCAGCTGCCGCAAGCCAGTGTGTCACAAAATCAAGCTAATAATAACAAACCTGAAACATCTGAGCTATTTCTTGCTGGCGAGTATTCGGAACACTAGGGTTCTTTATCGTCCGCGTCCTGTGCAGTGCAGGCGGTGTGAGCACAGATGGTTTACTATGTTGCGCTGCGTGTCGAGTGTGGGAGAATGATCTATGATTCACTGAGCTCCACAGACCCAAGATCACATTTCACTACCGCAAGGGAAACCATTATACCATGACCAAAGACACAAAGACGGTCGTGCCAACAGAGTCGTTAGTCGAAATGCACAGCTCGTCGGGCTTATTCTCACAAATTTGGTCTCGAGTCACCTTGAGGGTTTAATTTCAATGCCAGAGGCAGAAGTTGCGAGTAACCCTTTCATTAATCCACATGGTCAACTTTGACCTACTTTTTGCTGCTGATTTTTGTGATGTTACAATGATGCAGGGTGGCCAGAACATGAAAAAGAAAAACCACTGACCCCCTTTTTAAAACCGGGCCAAATAATGCTTGTTAAATGGCTTTCAGATCAGATTTCTGCACCGTACCTTTGTCATGAATTGACCCTGGCTTATTATTATTATTATTATTGTTATTATTCTGCAGAAAAATTGAGCATCCCTTAGGAGACTCCATGGAAGCAGAGGGCAATCACTCAGAGCAGCCTGGCCCGGCTGCGCAGCTACTGTGTTCTGCATAACATGAGAAACTTCCTCTCTCTGTGTGGATGTTTGAGTAGAAGGCATCAGTAAGTGGTTCCCTCTCCCTAAGCTGCAGGGGAAAGTAGACCCCTCTCGAGTGCCTCTCGGCTTCCCCACCTCCCCCATGAGCCAATAACACAGTCAGACAGACACACACACACACACACACACACACGCACACGCACGTACGCACACGTCATGAAGACAGACACAAGACACACACACAGAGACCCCGTTGCACCCCCTGAAAGGCGAACGGGA